>JALPQI010021310.1:0-16590 GCA_025490895.1 Thaumatotibia leucotreta
AAGGTATTTTTAAATTAGTTACGGCATAAGGTATTTTAATAACTTTCTGCATGGGACTCATATCGAAACATTGATAAAAAAATCGCCTATCCATACAAAGCGGTCCACTGGGTGATCAACAGACATCGTACAATTTCCAGCATTTTGGTGCAGTGTAGTTCAATTAAGGGATATAAGTTATTTATAAGGAGATAGTGACTTAAGGTTCGTTATTGTCTTACCCCCCATATGACCCATTGGGTCACCCCAATATTTAAAACCGATTTTTTTTCTGGTGATGGGAAGCTCCCTAATGACCAGAAAATTTATGTTTTTTAAGTTACAGGTGAACAATATTAAAATAAAATGTATAATCTTGCCAATGTTCGCACTAGCCCATTGATTTAGAATTATATAAGTGGATCCCCAAACAGCTCAAAAAAATGGCCCCAAAAAATGGGCTGCAGAAGTAAATATTGCGATCCTTTTGCTCCGCTATTCAGTTCTGACAGTTGACATTTGGTCACCTTACGGTATAGCATCATTATTCCTTAAACAAAAGAAGTTTCTACTATTTTGCGGTGTTGTTGGCAAATTTGACACTTATTGCTCACTTCACAAAGTTTTTTATACTTTGAGTTTTTTTATTATAGTTTATTGTAAGTGAGCGTTATTAGCTTCAACTGAAACATGATAGAAATGACTTTTAGTGCCACTTTTCTTGGTTTTTTTGTTTGGCTCTGTGCGTCCATTTATTATTTAATGTCATTGCACTAGCATCATAATGTCCAACAAGCAAGCCTTCACGTTTATAATGATGATATGTTGGTAAGTAAACTCTGACAACTCACCGACGGCGGCGGCAGCGGCGAGGCGGGAAGCGCGCGGTTTCTTCGGCGACGGCTCCTTCTTCTTATCTGATAACAAATTATAACTTATAGTATTTTTAGTACAGATGGTGCGTTTTTAGGCTCTAGTGCGAGAAGCGTGTCATTTTACGCCAGGTCCAAAACTTCGGAGGGCCATCTGTACTAGAAAACCTCGTACGAGACACGTGCAAAAACGAAATTCGTAACTCGTGTCGAATTTCATGTTTTTTGCACTTGTGTCGTAATGTACTATTCTGCACACGTGAATTGCACTTTTCTGCACAATCTAATTGGTCCTATCGAGATTGTGTTATATTGCCTTGTATAATGCAGCATTAAATTTTCTTTGACACTCGTGTTGAAATGTAGGCATCCATTTTTATTCATAAACTCTTTCGGTTGACGAATTATGAACCGGTTCAGTTTGTCTTATCAATTGGCCGTAATTAAGCAAAAAGGAACCAATCAATGGATTGGGCCAATGGGTCGTGTGGTGACGGCAGTAAGAATACATTTGTCACCACCCCAACCCCTCCTGCGGGTGTCGTAAGAGTCGACTAAGGGATTGAAGTGTCACTGACCATTATTTGATAAAAGATTCATGACGGGCAGCAAGGTCATCATAGTGGACACGTTACTGCGATCGCCAATCCGCTTGCCCAGCGTGGCGATTATGGGCATTTGCCTCCTAATGCGTATAATACGCAATGTTAATAGGAGAGGCCTACGTCCAGCAGTGGACTATCATAGGCATCAGCCTATGAAAGATTATATCATAGGCATCATCAGATGAAAGATTGACTTGATTGTTTTGATTTAAAGTATTAATTAAAATTAAAAATTCATGTGGGTTTGTCGCTTTTGCATTACTTCGTCCAATTATAGTATGGATTGAATACGTACCTACTGACGAATCGTTTTTCCTTTTCCGGCTGCGCGGTGGACTCGCTACTGGTTCTACTATGGTTACCTGGACACACGACATTATAACTTTATTCAACAATCGACCCTCCAATTATTTGTTTATATTCATTTCATTGATTTACAGTAATACCCCGCTTTAGGGGACCCTGTTTAAAGCGAATTCGCTATAACGTGATTTTTAAAGGACTATGCGTCAAAATGAACCAAAAACCAACAGAGCTGGGAGTAGTGTCATTAAAAAGGTCTGCTAATGTACTTTATTTCATTCTATGTATAAATGCAAAGTTGAATTCCATTGGATAATTTTATATGAGTAAGGCGTTCTGCGGGTACTCTCTAAGTAAATGACAGTCGTTCAGACACCATTCATCATAGTATTTACTCTGACTAAAATACAAATATCAATGGAATTGAACATAGTGCCCATATAATGAAATGAAATAAATGTAAATACCTATTTAATGACACCACTTTCAGCTCTGTTGGTTTTTTGTCCACTCTCCATACAAATCTGCCCATGGTCCTTTATGCCATTAGTAACTACATTGATGTCTAATAGGTTATTTTCTTGCGCCTGGCACATAGCACCACATTAGATTGCAACCTTCTACCTTCTAACAATAGAATAGAATAGAATAGAAAATGATTTATTGAGCCTAACAATAAGTATTATTACGTTATTTTCTCATTTAAAGATAGCGAAACTGCTTGAGTTTGGTACTTGGTGAAATATGCTCTTACGGTGCATGCAGACCAAAAGAGCATTCGCTGTTCTATCCCCCACTACGAAATCAACGAATCACGTTTCGTATAACGATCGAATTTCGTAGAGTAGGGGGATAGAACAGCGGATGCTCTTTTGGTCTGCATGCGCCTTTAGACAAGTAACATAGATTAGATTTGTGTCCAGATATTCTACATACCTTCTTTCCCTTAGGTTTAACATCTTTCGACGCAGTTTCTTTCTGAGCTCGTCGCTTGGGCGGGCTCGCCACAACTTCTGCAACCTTACGTCCACGTTTAGCCACTGGCTTTTCTTTCACCGGTTCTTTTGCTTTACGTCCTTTCTTCGGTTCTGGAGTTACCTTCGGGGCAGCTTTTCGACCCTTAGGGGTTGCGACCTTTGCTTCGGCTTTACGTTTCGGTGTCGGGATTTCAGTCTTTCCTTTAGCTTCTTTGGGTGATACTTTACGACCTTTCTGTGGAGTCAGTTTCTTCGGTGAAACTTTTTGTTGCTGTTTCGCAACGGGGGCATCTCCAGCTCCGTTTTTCTTTGGCGATTCAGGTTTAGTTTGTTTAGCTGATCGCTTGGCTTTCGCTGCTGGTTGTGGCTTGAGCACCGGCGAGGGTTTTGGCAGGACGAGACTGACTCGCGCTTTTGGAGAGGCTTGCTTGCGACTGCGTTTCTCCACTGGGGCAGGTATTTCCTTCTTAGATCTTGATTTGGCAGGAGATTTCACCGGACTCTTGGCTACGGCCTTGCGGGTTGGTTTTGGACTGGCGACTACGCGTGGCTTTTTAACGATTACAGTCGGATTCTTGGCTTTTTTAGGCGTAGCGGCTTTTACAGGTGTGAGAATTTTCTTCGATCTTGTTGCCTTTTTAGGTGTGGGCGATTTTAGTGGAGCCTTTGCAGGTGTTACTACTTTTTTGCCTCTTGTGGCTTTCTTAGGAATGGGCGATTTTTTAGGTGAAGCAGGTTTGGTAGGAGTGAGAATTTTCTTGCCTCTGGTTGTCTTTTTAGGCGTTGGAGATTTCTTAGGTGATTCTGTAGGCGTTGGAACCTTTTTGCCTCTAATTGCCTTTTTAGGCGTTGGCGATTTTTTAGATAACTCTGTTGGGATGGGAACCTTTTTTCCTCTTGTCGCTTTTTTTGGCGTTGGAGACTTCTTAGGTGACTCGGTTAGGGTGGGAACCTTTTTACCTCTCGTAGCCTTTTTAGGAGTCGGCGATTTTTTAAGTGACACTGTAGAGGCAGCAACCTTTTTACCCTTCGCTGTCTTTTTAGGAGTAACCTTTTTAGGCGTCACGACCTTTGTCGCTCTTGTTGCCTTCGGGGATTTCTTTGGTGTTTCTGGTTTTGTTACTGGGGATTTCGATACCGGGGCTTCCTTAGGAGCCTTTTCGACGACAGGTTTCTTGGGGACTGCTTTCTTTGGGGCCGGTTTCTTCGGGCTGGCCGGTTTCTTGGCCCCTCGTCGAGTGGCTCGGACGTTGCTGGCGATCTCTTCCGCTTGTTTCGCGCGAGTCTTCTTCGGCGATTTAACTTCCCTTTCTACTTCTTTTTCGGGTTCTGATGTCTTGGATCGCTTGGCTTTCGGCGAATCGCGGAAGATTGTCGGCGATCTGCAAAACATGTCACAGTATAGCTTAATATGAACAACGAATGTGAATTTACAAATGTTTTAATATACCTAACCCTTAAAAGGGGAATGGTAATATATTTACCACCTTATATTGATTTAAACTTTTACGGCTATTAATCATATTTTAACGACAAAATAGAATTAATTGCCTAAACGTTACGTTTAATATTATCCTGACGTTTCGGGCATGATTACACCTCAGGTAGCAGACGGACCCAGGATCATTAAACCTAAGTGTACGCGATATCGTCCCATTTGACGTTAAAATATTTATCACCTTATTTTGAAACTTATTTTGTCGCTTAAATGGGTCAAAGCCGATGAAATTTTGATGTGACTGATATAAATAAACACGTGGGTGACTAAACTAAAGGGGGAACACATAAAATCCAAACTAATTGAAAAAAAAGAAAATTAAATGGTGTATTTACCCTTGAGGCTCCTGTAAGGAAGCGGCAGGTTCTATTGCGATGGGCGACATTCGGGTCAGCGTGGCATCCACCAACCGGGACACTCTCCCTTTTACTGGAGTCGAGTGTACCAGCGCTCGCTTCTTCAATGGCAGCGACTTCTTGGCGGAACGTTCTGGAACCTTCTCTAAGGACCGCTTCTTGATTGGCAAAGTATGCTCTGCGTAGTTCTCCGTCGCAGACCGCCTATGGGCAACGCTGTGGCGGGAACGAGACAAAAGCACCGGCGTTCCGCCCGCAACCGTATCCGTAGCTAACTTCTTTAGCTCCCTATTAACAGGCTTCGTCCGTTTTTGGAGCTCCTTCTCTAACCATCCTTCGACGTCATTCACGAGCACTTCTACAGGCACGCTTAGTGATGAATTGCGGCGTCGTTTTGATGGCTTCTGAGCCGAACGAGCCACGAATGTCTTCGAATACGTCGCTCTTACTGGCGGCTTGCCTATCAGCTGGTCAAACAAGACTTCAGAAGGCGCCGGTTCGTCTAACAACCTCGCGACGCCGCTAACGTTAGGTGACGTCTGCGCCTTCGATTGTCGGAATAGCTTTTTCACCCCCCGCACGTCTCTTAAATCGTTTTTCGGACTTCTAACTTGTAGACCGTCTTTGACTCCTGTCGCGTTGAGTTCGTCCCGCGGACCTCGTTTGAAAAGCTCCCTGACTCCACGCACGTCTGACAGATCGTCGCGCGGTTTCTTCCTGTTGAATAAGTTCTTTACGCCTGAAACTTGGCGCAGATCGTCTTTGGGTGAGGCTTGGAAAGCGCGCTTGATGCCGCGGACATCTCCGAAGCTATCACGAGGCGCGGCTGCGAACATAACCTTCACTCCTTGGACGTCGGTTAGATCGTTCTTGATAGAGCGCCGCGCGCGAGGTGTACGCATCAAACGCCGAAGACCATTAAAATCTTGAAGCTCGTTTCTAGGTGACTTCTTTGTGAACAATCGCTTCACGCCGCTAACGTTAGGGCTGGGTTCATCCTCAGGTTCTTCTAGACGCCGTGAGAACTCGCTCATGCTCTGCGACAGCTTGCGTTTCACGGGACTGTTAAACAGATGTTTCACTAAACCGGAGTCATCCAGCGTGTCGATAATCGAGCGCCGCGATCGGCTCTTCTTGGCTGACGAATGTTTGCTTTTAACCGCCTCTGGGGTCGGTTCGGCTACTCCTGTAGGGGTCACATCTCCTGTATCACGGAGCAAAATCAAAGATTTTGATCGCATGGAACCGCGGGCGTTCCTTGGTGCATTTGGAGCGGCGAATGTTTTCCTCTTTTCCACCGCTGACGGCCTTCCTTTCTTACGCGGAGGTTCACCGGGGGAATCGGATATACTAGCGTCTAAAAGGCTTCGAATGCTAAGTATTGGAGTGCCGGCGTTTTCGGGGCTGCCACGTTCTTCAGGTGTCACTTCTCCATCAGTTGCGGATTCATTACGAACGCTGCTGATAGATACAGTTAGTGTTTTTCTGGAAGCTCTCGATTTAGAAACTATAGGTGATTTTGGTGATTTAGTTGGTGATCCCGCGGGAGATTTCGGAGATTTTCTCGGCGATGCCACTTTAGGTGAAGCCAATGGTGTACTAGATAAAGATTTTATAGATTTTCGTGATTGAGGTGAAGCCTTTCCTCTTGGTGACACCACAGGAGTAACATCGGCTCCACGAGTACTCCGCTTGTTTGCGGAATCTTTAGGCGACTCGAGCGGAAGACTTCTAGTTCTACGATTTGATGTTGAATGGCTCTGCGTAGATTTCCTTGAAGTATTTCTAGGAGAATTGGGTGTACTGTCATTGAGTTGGCTTCGGGAACCTCGTTTTGAAGGGGAAGGTGACTTTCCTGCTGATTTCCTGGTAGTAGCGTCTTTGGGACTAACAACACTTGTAACGAGTTGGCTGCGAGAGCTTCGCTTTGTAGTCGACAGAGTCTTGCCTAGAGACTTCCTTGTAGAGTCAGATAACACATCAAGTTGTGGAGATAGAACGCTATCGATGATTTTGCTACGAGAGCTACGTTTGGAAGTAGAGAGCGTCTTACCAACTGACTTTCTGGAGTTATTTGTAACGTCTTTCGGAGATTTTTTAGGAGAATCTACTTTCGGAGACTCTAACGTAACGTTATCCAGTTGGCTTCTCGAAGCGCGTTTCGGTGTTTTGCCTAAAGATTTTCTCGTTGAATCAGCCAAAGCTGTTTTTGGGGAACTAAATGGACTATCGGGAAGCTGGCGTGATGCACGCTTTGAATCAGAAAGTGTCACTGTTGACTTTCTTGTAGAATTAGCCGAAGCAATTTTCGGGGAACTAAATGGACTATCGGCAAGCTGGCGTGAGGCACGCTTTGAATCAGAAAGTGTCACTGTTGATTTTCTTATAGATTTAGCCGAAGCATTAAGCTTCGGGGATAAAACACTGTCGATGATTGCTTGGCTACGTGAACCACGTTTTGAAACAGACAGTGACTTCCCTAGAGATTTCCGTGTAGAGTCAGCCAAAGCGTCAAGTTGAGGAGATAGAACGCTATCAATGATTTTACTGCGAGATTCACGTTTTGATGCAGATATGGATTTTCCTGCAGACCTGGTAGAATTAGACAAGGCATTTGTTTCTGGAGAGCTGAGAATGCTTTCAACATGACTGCGAGAACCGCGCTTTGTAGTGGACAATGTCTTGCTTAGAGATTTTCTTGTAGAATCACTGGGAGAACTGGAAATGCTTTCTACGAGTTGACTTCGAGAACTACGTTTTGAGGCAGACAGCGACTTTCCTAAAGATTTCCTAGTAGAATCGGCTAAAGCATCAAGTTGCGGAGATAATACACTGTCTATGATTTTGCTTCGCGAGCTACGCTTGGTTGTAGACACAGACAGGCTCTTTCCTAGCGATTTTCTTGTTGAATCAGTTAAAGTATCACTCGGGGAACTAAGGATGCTCTCGATAACTTGACCACGTGAGGATCGTTTCGTCATAGACAATGACTTTCTCGTAGAGTTTGCTAAAACTGGAGACCTCGGTGACGCACTGATATTGAGTTGGCTACGGGAAGCACGTTTTGGAGAGGGACTCTTTCCTGCCGATTTTCTGGGAGAGTTTGCCGTAAGATTGGCTCTTGGTGACTTTGAAGTAGCACTATCATTGAGCTGACTTCTTGACATGCGTTTTGAAGGTGACGGTGTCTTTCCTGCAGATTTTCTTGTAGAATTAACCGAAACGTTTTCTGGAGACACCAGAATAATACTGCCAGGTTGGCCGCGAGAACTGCGTTTAGTCGGCGAAGGTGACTTTCCTGAAGATTTTCTTGAAGACTTCATCGAAACATTTTCTGGAGATCCCAGGGTTTTGGAAATAGTAAGCGTTTTTCCTAGGGATTTCCTCGTCGAATTGGCCGAAATTTCTGGAGATTCGAGCAAAGAACTGTCGTCCTGTCGGCTACGGGAATTGCGAGACGCTGATAGCTTCTTCCCTAGTGACTCTTTCAAAGAGACAATTGATATATTATTCTGTGGGGATCCCAGGGTGCTACGTGTACCGCGTTTTGCAGGTGTTTTTGCTACAGATTTTCTCAAAGAAACATTCTTTGGAGATTCTTCGAGTGTATTATCGCGAGTGCGAGGGCTGCGTTTCGAAGCGGAAAGCGTTCGACCGAGCGATCTCTTCATAGATTCAATCGAAATGCTCTTCGGAGATTCCAGCAAGTCGCTATTATCGAGTCTGCTACGAGATCCACGTTTCGCTGTAGTGGAGATATTTCCCAAAGATTTTTGAGAGGAATCAAGCGAGATGTACGTTTGTGGGGAATCAGGGAAGTCGTTAAGGCTCCGCGAGCGTTTAGATGCCGATTTCACTAGTTTTCTTGAGGATTTAGGGGAATCATCTTCCAGGGAATCTATAGTCCGGGTGCTATCGTCGAGACGAGAGCGGCTGCGAGCGCCGCGGGACTTGCGGGTGCTCTGTGACGGGATACGAGGCGCGTTCTCAGGAGTCGTCAGCGTCAGAGTGCCGTCCATATCCGAGCGAGCGACCAATGGGGTACTTGACCCGAGTAGCTGCGAACGAGTCGGAGACCCAGCTGATCCATACACAGAGCGCGATGTATCCGAATCGAAGGAAACCAAGTCGACGACCGAATATGCTTCTAAATCCCGACGTCGCGGCGAAACAGTCTTATTACTATACTCCGTCACGAACGTATCGGAACTTTCGAGTGCTTTCTGCATGATTATGGATCCGCGAGCGGATTTTAGCGACCGAGGCGACGCAGGCGAAGCCGGGGCGGAGTTCCTAGTGCTCGGAGACCTTAGAGGAGACCCGAGGCTTTCTAACATCCTTCCACTGCGAGAATGTATGGAGCGCCGCGGCGACGGAGACGGCGGGGAACTAGAATACCGTAGAGTAACAGTGTCTCTACTGTTACTGGACACCATGAGGATGTCGTCATCGGAGTGATTCTCCAGATTGGAGAGGTCAAACTTTATGGAATCCGTTTTTCTGGCGCGTCCGGACTTGAGGGCAGACTTGGGTGGTGCCGGTAGTACGGGAAGCGAAGGCGAGCGCCGCGATGACTCGGACTCTGTGATCTCTAGGACCGATACCTAGTGCAAATTAAAATAAAACTAAGCAAATTAAATGTGAGCAACTAAATAAAATTGTGTAAAAAACTATGTGGATTGTGTACTACTTCTAACAGGAGTATTTTTTTGTATTAAGAATGTTATTTGGGTGAATCAATTTTTTAATGCCTGTTCGTCACTGTTACAGTCGTCTGTCAGACGACAAATAAACTCGAGTTCAAAATTAAAGTCCCTCCAATGTATCAAAATATCGTCTGTTGACAAGCAAAACTCATTAAGTAACAAATACCTACTTGAAGTAAAGTTCGTATCTCAGTTCTGATTCAATACGGACATACGAGTTTGCTAAGAGTAGTGAGTTTTTATAATGAGTTTTGATTGTCAACCGACGAATAAAAAAAAACATTTTCTTGAACAACAGAGTGCTTAGCCAAGATGTCAATCAATACCGCCGAGTAGCGTATCGTAGTTTTCTTTTTATTACTTATTCTTATAGTGTGACAAAGACCGTTATGTTTCTCGCGACTAAGCGTTTGACATCTTGGCTATGCAGAATATCAAGTACACAAAATTGATCAACCCATTTACGTTATATTTAGCAAAAAATAATCGGAAAATCTGTACAAGGAGCACTGCTGGGTTAAAAAACTTTTCATATAGCCTACAATAAACGTCGGGTTACAAGCAGAACCAACTATTTCCTTGAGGTTGGTTTAGACAAATATTATTTTATGCCAGTGGCATAGAACACTATTTACTATTTGCACTATTAAGTGTGATGCCTGCGAGCACTATATCATAAGTTTATAAGTTTTACTTTAAATTGTGTACATTGTATTATATGTTTATGCCGCATTGGCTTTGCTGTAATGGTATAAATGTTATTTTGTAAATAAATAATAATAATAAATTTGCTAAAAGATGTTTTATCGAAATAGGTTATAGGTTTGAGCGGGCTAAATTTCCGCAGCTCGACGTCAAAAATTTTGCGCCTATTTTGCGTGAATCGAAATAGGTGGTTCTGCCTCTAAACCGGCGATAATAAAATGAAAAAAATTCTGAAATACTTACAGATTGTTTCGAGTTTCTCGCATTGCTCTTCCTCATAGATTTCTCCGTTATGTCCACCTGTGGGGTCCCAGAGTTCCTCTTGGCACTGAGGGTGCTCCGCCCCTTAGGCGTGCGTGCCCCGGCGGGGCTGCGTTTCTTGGCGACGAAGGTTGGCGATCTGGCGGTCAGATGTTTGGGGCTGGGCAGCTTCGGTTTGGGCGTGTGGCCTGTCATTAGCATTATTGCTGCTTGTTTTGTGTGATCTGTGGAGGAGTGTTTAGATTAGTATTCAAATATGGGAGAAACACTATGAATTATGTTGACATTTTATGTAAGTTATTTTAAGTTCAATGTATTTCTACTGTTTTTGACGATCATGATGAGAATTTGTATATTTTTGACATTAATGCAAGTGTATAATGTAATTTTCTTCGTGAAATAAATAAAATTAAATCTAAATAAAAAAAATAAAAAAGTGATATTTAGAGATTTTTTGGATTAGTGACAGTAGATTTTGTGGTGTCGCTGTATAACAATGGTTTTAAAGGGCTGTTTTTTTATTTAAATATTTGATGACTTTGGAAAAGGAGTGTAATTCGATTGTTACTATTAAATTGATGGGCAGTTGCGTGATTATTGTTAGTTTATAAATATACAATGGTGCCTTACAGCTGTAGCTAAAGCGACGCACATTGGTATAGAATTTACAAAATAAAAATATTAGGATATACTATTTTATATTGCGAAGTTTTCGCGAAAAATACATTTTAAATACATACAGTTTTGGATACTGTGGAATTCTATGAAAATATACATAGATATGTAACCATTATTTCAAATAGAATTTCCATTTCGCAACGATTGTCACATATGACAATTATTTTTGTAAGATCAATATTTCTTTATAAAAACTAATTTCAAAACCTAATTAACAGATCGTAGAATGAGAATAATAACAGATCTAACACTTGAAACGTATATCAAAGCTAAAGTACCTAAAATTGGAAGACAGAAGAAATATAAAACTGTAATAAGCTTGTGTACTAACTTTAAACAGAGATAGGCAGCCATTTGCAATAATGGTTCTCAATACTACTTGCAGGCATCATTAATTAGTTCGATCACTCTCCTACATTCTGTCATTAATGTTACCATTGAATCAAAAAATAAGTTAGAATGTGGCTGACCCTTGAGCACGGAGTTGAGCGTCGCATGCGCGTGCGACCGCGTGTGCCTGCGTGCAGGTAACCGTTATAATGGCGGGACCAGATCCTGAATTCGATCAATTCATATTGCATTATTTAGTACTGAATTTATACTATTTGGTACCTGTTGTAAAAAAATTGTACCTCTTCTATTTTAAAATTATACTTCAAACAGGCTGGTGCCGCCATTATAATGTTATAATGGCGGAACCAGGTCCTGAATTAGATCGATTCATATTGCATTATTTAGTACTGAATTAGTACTTAATTCTGTCTGTCCTGAATCGATCTGGTCCCGCCATTATTACGGTTACTTGTGCAGCGGGCCGCCAGCGCGCGCAGGCACCGGCTAGGCACCAACAACCGGACGAAGGCCAAGACTGGGCCAAGACCAGGGTGCTTAGACAACTTGCCAATTGCTAACGGTTAATCCTCAATCGTCGTGTCACTGACCATTCTACAAGATTGATGATGCAGCAGCGTCATCATAGTGGACACGTTACTGCGATCATCAATCCGTTTGCCCAGCGTGGCAATTATGGGCATTTACCTCCTAATGCGTCTATACGCATAATTAATAGGAGAGGCCTACAGTGGACTAACATAGGCTGATGAGGAAAATCGTCAATCGTAAACGAAAGGCAGCTAACTGCCTTTGTCGCACTAATATGAAACCGTGACAGAGAGGGAAAACTACAATACGCTACTAAGCGTTAGTGATTGGCAACTTGACTAAGCATCCAGGTCCACACTATCGATCGCACCTCTCGCAATATCGATACTGAACCTCGCCAAGGACATCGACTTACGCGGCTGCAGCAACTCGTAGCCTAGATGTCCTTGGAGAAACAGACTAGAGCAAAACGAGTACGGATAATAATTTACCTTTTTGTATAGAGCCCTCGGAAACATCTTTTTTAGTACAGATGACACCATCCAGATGAGCCTAAAAAGTACACACTTTTTAGGCTCTAATGCGAGAAGTGGGTCATTTTACGTCAAGTCCAAAACTTCGGAGGGCCATCTGTACTAAAAACGTCGTACGAGACACGTGCAAAAACGAAATTCGTAACTCGTGTCGATTTAAAACACTCCCTATCGGTCGTGTTTCAAAACATTGCCACTCGTTTCGAATTTCACGTTTTTCGCACTTGTGTCGTAATGTACTATTGTACCTGTTCTAACATAAGGATGTATTTACCTTCGTGGGGGCTCCATACCACTGCCGTCGTTTCGAGGATGCTGCGTACGAGTGCAGCATACCAGTCTCGTGTGCCACCCACTGTCAGAAGCGCCGAATTCCGCAAGACGAAACCCAGTCGCCTGTATGCGGAGTTTGTTACAGACGAAGCGTGGTCCACAGCCCACAGCTGGGAGAGTGGCACTGACCGATGTGCAGCGGCGCCTGTATCTTGGTGACGCGCTTGGCCTTGGGCGCCGGCGTGAGCGCCTTGCGCAGCACGCAGAGGCGGAGAGGGGTCGCTGTTCGCAGGGAGGCGGCCCGGGCGCGCCCGCGGCGGGACTCGATCCATAGGCTGGCCTGTAGCAAACACCACTTTAAATCGACGTCGATACTAATTTAAAAAAAAAAAAAAAAAAAGTTATAAACGTTAAATTTCCAAACGATCATGATTAACACTAGAACGCTCGCTCACGGGTCCATTGGACCCACCGACTTTCGAAACCGTAAACAACTTGTGCGGGCGTCGCGCGACATTGCCGTTCTTGGTACCTTCTCGCAAGTCTCCCCCGCCGTTTTATGAGGCTCGCGAGCGACGGACGTTTAAGATGCATATGGGTCCATTGGACCTGAGAGCAACTAAATACGTTCGTTTTTTTTTCGTGAATTGGTCGACTGGACCTATGAGCGACTAAATGTGTAACTTGTATTTACATTTTGTTTTGTTGTAGTAAACATTGTGATCTCTTTTTGTGATTTTTATTTTTAATAAATATTTTTTAACTTATTTATTAAGGTTTGCCAACAGGTGTAATACCAAAACATATGAACTTAAATAATAGCACAAACAAAACATGACGCAGTATTCACCCAATTACAGGCAAACACAACTTGCTAACATTACGTGCTTACATTTTGTAGCCTAAGTTACAATTTTAAATATTTTATAGCCAAAACACAGTAATAAAATTTTAAAATTACAATTAAACAGCGACATGTATAATAAACAAGGTAAATTAAATTTAAACAGATGTGACATGCTAATCAATAATTGCAAGTAGGTAGGTAAGTATACAATTTATAATATAATTCTATTTTACAGGTAAACAAAAAAGTAAGTAGTAAACAACAAGATAATAGAAAATGGGTTTTATAAGAAGAGGAGGAGGAATATAACAGTATTTTAACGGCCTGTTGCACCATCTCTGGTTAACGCTATCTGTCAATTAAAAAATATCACTATCTCTTTCTTTCACTTGGAAGAAGAAAGGGACCACACTATTTTTAACCGGCAGATAGCGTTAACCAAAGAATGTGAAACAGGCCCTAAGAAGAGTAGTTTAATAACAATATAATGAGTAGTTTGAGAACATATAAAAATAAAACAATGAATACAAATTATTTTGACATTTTTCAATAAATATCATGGATGTTTAGTTATGTTAAGTTTTTGATTGCACTTTTCTGTAGTCAAAGTTTAGAAGTCATTATCTCCATTTTTTGTGGTATACATTTTGATCCCTGTATATGTTTTTTGATAAAGCTATAATCGTAGTTTAAGGAAATATATAAATAAGAACAAAGTACAAATACTTATTAAAATTAATATCATAACATAAGTTTTGAACCATCAACAAAAAAACGTTAAAAACGTGTTTTTTTTTTTATTATTATAAAACATGATAATGTTTAATTAACAAACCGTTGATTATTGTATTATGGTTGTTTTATTGTTTAATTTAATAAATATGTATATAAATCGAATATATTTCAATATTTTTCTTTTTATGCTCACTTAAAAAAAACTGGGTCCAATAGACCCACTAGCGACTAAATATGTTTGAAAAAGGGGCGCGAGTGTTCTTGTGTTAATGATTTGTGATAGTGATCAACAATTGGCCGTGTAATGACGGCAGTAAGAACACATTTGTCACCACCCCATCTCTTTACGTGGGTGTCGCAAAAGCCGACTGAGGGATTGAAATGTCACTGACCACTCGTTGATAGATTGATGATTACTGCGATCGCCAATCCTTTTGCCCGGCGTGGCGATTATGGGCACTTACCACCATTAGGGGAATGTACGCAATTACGCATTAGGAGCAATGCGTACATACGCATACATAATAGGAGAGATCTTCGTCCAGAAGTGGACTGAGAGAGGCTGATTATGTGAATTAACATGTTCCCTGTGCATGCATCACATGTAAATAAATATCTTGGGACATCTTACACAAATCGACCTAGTCCCACGGTAAGCTCAATGTGATACATTAGAAGGTATTGATGATACGTGCATGCAGCATATATAATGCACGACCCTAATTATATATAGGGCTGTAAAATGTGCCATATCAGCTGTAAAAAGTGACAATTTGATTAAATTAGGTATTGGCGGACTTTTAATACTGTTGCCAGGTTATGCTTGAAATTTTGTGCGAGAATTTGCACGTGAGAGGTGACACTATCGATTTTAGCTGCACATGGAACGTGTTAACGTTAAATTCTCAATGAAAAATGAGTGGTGAACAATAAGTAAAACGAGACATACCTTAGTGGGCGTGTGCAAACGTGCGCTGTTGGACTTGCGCAGCTGCGGCGACCGAGGGGACTCCGACCGCGGCGGCGGCGGCGGCGACTCTGCCGCAACACAACACATATCATCCTCTAACCAATCTATCTCGGCTCACAACATTAACCCTTAAACACATGATTTTTTCTTTTCGTTCCAAAAACAAAATGTGCATACCTAATAGCGTCGCAACTTTGAGGATTTAGTATGGGGAGACGGTATCGCTATAACTTTCCTAACAAAACATTCTGCCAATTTCCGAGGGGGACGAGGTAGCACACATGTAAACGATCTAACTACAAATGCATTTTTTCTTCTCGTTACTACTCACGCACACTTAAACAATACCACAACACTAAGTTAAATTATCACACTAATACAGTAACATTTCTATGCGGACACAATTTCAAACTATCGACGTAGGTGTAATCGAACCGATTAATATGGCTTTCAAGTGTCTGAAGATTATCGTATCGATATATTTTCTAAACGTCATAGATTGACGTGCACCTTGGTACTATATATTGTTGTTTTGAGTATTTAAATAAAAGTAAACAAACAATTAGTAACAGTTATTAATTAATCAACCAATTTTAATACAAAACCGCCTGAATGTCTTGCCATTAACCTACTTCAATTGATTATGTTTTCGTTTATCGCGATCTTTGACTACGAAGGCTGTAACTGTAAGGAAAGTCTCGGTCTGTCACGTGCATTTCGAAATCCGTAAATCAATTATAATATTTAATAAATAATATTAATTAGCGGTTGTGAAAGAAAACAATGTATGTACATACGAGTGTACATACCTACGAGTATTATTTATTTTGTTGTAGTAAGAAAGTTTTAGTTAGCTGGGGTAAAACTCACTGAGGCTTAATTGTAAATACTCGTAAGGATACAATTTGAATACAAGTGCGTAGGTACAAGGTGCGTAGGTGCGTATACATATAAGTTTTTGCAATAAGGCCGGTGATATTGAAATTCCTTAGTGATATTTTAGTAAGTACCTAAATACAATTTATAATATAGGTCCAACTAGCGTTAAGTAGCACTCGTAAAAATGAAGTTATTGAATTCGATAAGACTGTGTTTTTATCTACTTACTGTGAGAACACTAATATACGTAAACACAAGTGTCCGTACAGTCAAGGGCATTAATATATATACACTTCTCCATACTGATCCCTTACAAATGTGTCTATATATTAATGCACTCGACTGTACCTCGACTATACCTACTCTCGACATTGTGTCATAAAGAGTAACGTTCACATCACTATGTATTTTCGCGCGTAATACGTATTCCAAATAAGCGCAATAAATATTCAACCTTATTGGCTTACATATAAGCTTAACATTAGACCAAGGCAGAGTCTTCTGTCTTACTTGATTCACTAAGTCTGATAT
>JALPQI010021311.1:0-15569 GCA_025490895.1 Thaumatotibia leucotreta
ACTAATTTCAAATTCCCCGTGTGTTTACATGACATGTTGATGTGTGCGTGGCCTCAACTCTCGTGCCGATACCTAAAACCATGTGGATGAATCAACTTTTTTATGTCTGTTATTACCATGGTTACGGTCGCCTGAGTCACGCAGGTTTTATGCATAATTTATGATACTTAAACTATGCAATCATGCATTTTTCTGGTGTAAATAAACCCTTTCCTTGATGGGCTATCTATAAACATGGATTATATGCATGTTTGCATAAATTAAGTAGCATAAATTTGCATAAAACCAGCGTGACTCAGGCGACCGTAACCATGGCAATAACAGATAGAAAAAAGTTGATTCACCCATGTGCAAATTAGTTAATTTAGTAATCGTCCAAAATTATAAGTACTTCACTCTATTGATTGAAACTTTACGATTATCGCTCATAATTGAACAAGAACCGGGACTTGTGCCCGCCTTCCACTGTGAGCAGAACGGACTCATTAATGGCTCCGTTTAACTTACACCGCTGGTGTGACTTACAGCCATCAACTGCATACTAGCACTTGGCCAGCGATGAACGTGAAACGGAGCCATTAATGCGATCCGCTCGCAGTAGAAGGCGGACATTAATCGCGTATGTCGTTAAATTATAAACAAAAATTACAAATATTTGTGATAAATAATAACACAAATAATGCCCTCGCCGGGATTCGACCCCGGAACCGCCATCGTAGCCAGGGTGACTCACTACCAACTATTAATAGGCTACGGAGGCTGACAAACTGAATCATCAAATAGTTAAATCATCATTTTATTTTATTTGACTCAAATGAGGTCGAATAGATGAATAAATCGATGATCTATGAGATTTTCAATTTGGTTGAAATTACCATTGGGATTGTCGAATCATTGATGATTGATCCCATTAATGATAGATGATTTCCATCTGATTCTTATATTCAATCAATGATCATTTAGAATACATATACATAAGCAACTTTATTGTATAACGATTTATATTTGGGTGAATCAACTTTTTTCTGTCTGTTGCCATAGTTACGGTCGCCTGAGTCACGCTGGTTTTATGCAAAATTATGCTACTTAAAATATGCAAGCATGCATTTTTCTGATGTTAATAAACTTTTTCCTTAATAGGCCTCTTACAAACATGGACTACAAGCATATTTGCATTTAAGTACCATAATTTTGCGTAAAACCGGCGTGACTCAGGCTACCGTAACCATGGCAATAACAGACAGAAAAAAGTTGATTCACCCTTATAACAATTTTTAGATTTATGTCAAAGTAACAAAACAGATATTATAACAAACATTAATAACGTGTTACATTTCCGCTAAATGTAACGATACTATGAAATTTGTAAACTCATTACCTCATTTTAAACTAATGTCTTTGTTTATTATAAGAACAACGCTGGTACTACCTTATACAAGGGTGAATCAACTTTTTCTTGTCTGTCATTGCCATGGTTACGGTCACCTGAGGCACGCTGGTTTTGTGCAAAATTATGCTAATTCAACTATGCAAACATGACTTTTTCTGGTGTTAATAAGCCATTTATTTAATGGGCTACCTACAAACATGGACTACATGCATGTTTGCATAATTTTACATAAAACCTACGTCACTTAGGTCACCGTGACCGTGGTACGGTCTAAAAGAGTTGATTCATCCATTTAACATTTTAGATATTTGTCAAAGTTGAATTAACACAACATATAAATAATATAAGAAACATTAATAAAATCTGTTACAGTACGATTAACATCAGTTAAAGATTCGGGTTTTATATCAACCTATGAGACTTATGGGATCCCGATAAAAGTATTAGGATTATAATAGAAGAATCTCGTATAAATAAAGTGTTACTCCGATAAACGTCTAATAACTTAGCGTGTCGATACCTAAGTATCGTTTGTTTCTTTTGGTGTTGTAGACATATCGTCGGATAGTGCAATACCGCGTAACTAACACATGCAGATAAAGATTAGATTCCATAGAAGTATGTTTGAAATAAGAATCTTATTGACATGTGTTAGATACGCGGTATTGCACTATCGCCGACGATATATGTGGGTGAATAATTTTTTTCTGTCTGTTATTACCAAGGATCGGACAAACGCCCGTCATTTTGAAAACATAACCCTGTTCCGTATGGTAGAGACTTCCTTATCTTATGATGTTAACATATTTTATTAATTTAAGAATTAATAAAATATGTATCTCACATATTTTTTTATGACACGAACACAAAGTATCTATTTAGGAGGATCCCAACTCTTTTTTAGAATACTTGTACACTAGGGTGGATCGAATTTTTTTTTTTTCGATTTTCGAAATGGGCTAGTTCTAAATCGATGCTCCATAATAAAGTAAATGAAAAACATTATGGTCAATTCTTAATATTCGTACATCTTGTACTGCCCCAAGACCACTGAAAATATGAACATTATAGACGGATCTAAGTCGGTGTTTAAGGCCATTAAAAGAAAATAAAAATATTCAAATCATCTATTTATTATTATAAAAGATACAAATAATCTAGTAGTACACATTTCTTGCAATTAACTTGACTTTTTATCTTAGAAAATACCTTGGAAAATTGTCAAAATTTCGCACACTTACATTAGTTTGTAATCTCTCTTTGTGTTAAATACCGGCATTATTTTCCGCGATTCTAGCCTAGTCTTTATAACTATTATCAGACGCAGACTACAACGATACACCAAAATTATAGTTATCTTTGCCAAAATGTGGCCCACAGATATGGATATGGTTGATGTTTGACAGGCTTGGGGCAGTATTAAAACTAAGAAATTTTAAAAAATAAGTTAATTTCCTTTTAAAGCAATAAGCAGAGCATCTACTTTTCACTAGCCCATTATGTTTGAAATAAAAAAAAAAACTCATTCAAACCGCGATCCACCCTATTGTACACACCATGACTGTTCGAAATGTCGTTACAACGTTATACGCGATGTAATTTGTTTAAGTCGTTTTATTTCATGAGTAACTATAATAACCCGAATAAGATAATTAAACACTCAATAGATTAGAATTCAATAAGTATCAAAAATTCTAACATTTGTCATCACAATCAGGGTACGTACAAAGTAAGAAGGAATTGGGATCTCCTAAATAAATACTTTGATAGTGTTATTAAAAAAAATCTTATAAAAATATAAAATATGTTAACATCATAAGACAAGGAAGTCTCTACTGTACGGAACAGGGTTATTTTTTCGAAATGACGGGCGTTTGTCCGATCCTTGGTTATTACCATGGTTACGGTCGCCTGAGTCACGATGGTTTTATGCAAACTTATGCTGTTTAAACTATGCAAACATACAGTTTCTGGTGTTAATAAGCCCTTTCCTTAATGGGCCGCCTACAGACATGCAGTACATACATGTTTGCATAATTTTGCATAAAATCAGCGTGACTCAGAGGACCGTAACCATGGCAATAACAGATAGAAAAAGGTTGATTCACTCACGTAAGACCGAAAGGAACAAACGATAATTATCGGCTTGCTAACTTAGGACACGTTTATTAACAAGGTTAGTTATTATTTGTTTTAAATTTTTTATTTTATTTTCACAGCCAATTCTATACTCCTCGATGAGCAATATTTTTAAATCTGATGTTTTATGGTTTTCATATTTTTTTAAGTAGTAACACCAGGGATAGGATACCGGTTTTTTGTTCATATAAAAAAAATGGTTCGAATTCCGTTCTTTTTCGTTCTTCGGCATATAAATTCTTTGAAAAGGGAGTTATTTAAAAATACGATGTTGGTAATTACATAAAATGTTGAGTACTACATAAAGAGTGTGAAACATTTTAAAATATTGAGCTATTTCGAGATTTTTCTACAAAACCACTTTTGTGACAATTGTAATTTAGCTTCCCAAAAAAATAGTTATTTACTGCTGATTTATTAAAGTTCCTGCACTACATTTTATGTCGGCTCTTCCGATGGTGAGCGATAACTGTAGCCTATAGACGCCCCGATTGGAGAAACAGTACGTTTACAATTGTAGCATCTGTCAACGTGAAATAGGGGGCCAGGTCTAAACTAATTTCTTGACATCTGGGCGTTTGTAAGTAATAATACTTTGTACAATATATGTCACAGTGGGCAGTAATAGGTTATAATTTAACGTCCATTAGTAACTTGGACTTTGCTCCGCAATCGACTAGGCAGTACTGGGCTTATAGTACCGGAAGTACAGTATGTATCGCTCCCTTTCAGGCTTTCGGTGTTAGTGAGGGACGACATGTGTTCTAGGATTTCTTCTAGCAGTTGTGCTTGTTCGAGGAATTTGGTGACAGTTTGTCTGAAACGAAAAAGGGAGGAAAAATTGGTGAATTCACTAATATCATCGGCATATTTCAGGTCACTCCTATTATACAAGGTGGCCAATAGGAAACATAAAACTTTAATAGCATATCCCTGAGGCTAAAAGAAGGAAGATTTTAATAAGTTTGCACATCATAAGCCTATTTCAGTGCACTCCTATTATACAATACAAGGTGCCCATGAGGAAAGGGAAAGAATGTAACAGCATACTCCTGAAGCTAAAGGTTACAATCGGCAGAATATTTTTTTTGTTTTTTTTTGGTATTTCGAATGCCTCAGTAGGTTACCTATACCTACATAAAAAAAGTATTTTAATAAAAAAACCATCGCAAAAAATTAACTTTAAAAATGCCCGTTACACTACACAATGATAAATCCTAAAATGCGTTTATCATTGTGTAACGATTAAACACGGTTTAAAAAAAAAGAAATTTTCTCTTAAAATAGACGGTATCCGACAAACTTCATACGAAATTTTCAACTTCAAATTTGGTCAGTAATCCGCTGTTAAAATGTTTGTTATTTTTTTTTAAAGAAAGGGAAACATTAACAATAATAGAAGAAGAAGTGAGGCTGCTGTCCATCATCAATCTTTAATAAATTTATGACACTTCAATCCCTTAGTCGACTCTTACGACATCCGCGGGAAGAGTTGGGGTGGTGATAAATGTATTCTTACTGCCGTCACCATTTGGCTATGAATTTCAAAATCAGTATACTCACTTATAATTCGCGATTGCCGAATCTTCCTCAGCATAATTACCAGATTTGATTAGAAGATTCTTAAGCGGCATACTGCTGGATTCTCTTGCTATGATGCTAAAATCAATACATTTCATCAATCATATCTTGTAATTTTTCACTTGAAAAAAAAACCGGCCAACAGCATGTCGGGCCACGCTCAGTGTACTGGTTCAAAAACGGCTGGGCCGATTATGTTCAAAAGAGTTTTATCTTAAAGTATTCTTTAAGCCCATCAAACCCTCAAATAAAAATTGGTATTTAAAAACTTACTTTTTCAGTCTTTCAATAATTTTCAGTAAATATTGACGAGACAGTTCAGTTTTCAGTTTCGTATCAGCTTTTTTGTCCATCGATATTCCTTCCTGGCATTCCTGTAGGCTTGAATTGCTGTACAAACAAAATTACTATTTAGTATGAGTATAATATATATTTTCATCACATTTGCTGTCTAAGCACGCCATTGCTTGCATGCTTCGCGGGAGTAATATATTTTGTTTTATAAGTTATAACTATTTTTTTTGTCCGCAAGTGTGATGAAAAACATTGTATGCATCACCGTTGGTAAGCGGAATACTAACTCGAGTCATTAAAAAACCTCCGCCTACGGCTTCGGGCTTCTAACACCCACGTTAGTAATTCCCTAGATGCACAATGTAATGTTATAATGTATAATATAACTTTGCCTAAAACCAGCGTTACTCAGATGACCGTAAATAAAAAATGTATTCACCCATTTGCGATATGTGCGAGATTATTAGCATACATTGGAATTCTGGAAGCATTTTTTATCTGTCTTAGGGACTTCTCGTTTATCGACTACCGATTATACATATGTATATCGATGAATGCAGAATACAAAGTAAAATAATAATGATTACAAATAGAAGTAAACAGCAAGCGGTCTTTTCGCTAATGAGCGATCTCTTTAGACCTTTGGATACCAACTTTTAGGGATTTATAAATAGAAATTAAAATAATTTATTAATCTTTATTAATGTTTGTGGATTTCTTATGGCTATTAAAAATTTTTCGGAAGAAATTGCTACGAGAGTTGCTATTTAACATTTTCAACCACTCAAAAGTTATCTAAACAAGATCGCTCATAAGCAATAAGACCGCCTATTGTTAACTTTTACTTGTAATCATAATTATTTTACATTGTATTCTGTATTTATCGATATACTAATGTATAATT
Source organism: Thaumatotibia leucotreta (assembly GCA_025490895.1). Lineage (NCBI taxonomy): Eukaryota > Metazoa > Arthropoda > Insecta > Lepidoptera > Tortricidae > Thaumatotibia > Thaumatotibia leucotreta. Next base: position 6,309 of record JALPQI010021311.1, read on the forward strand.
GGTAGTCGATAATCGAGAAGTCCCTATGACAGCTCAAAAATGCTACCAGAATTCTGATGTCTGATTATTAATAACTACGGAAACATAGTGTATACAATGTGGTCATGAGGAAAGGGAAAAACTTCAACAGCGGATTTCTGACCAAATTTGAAGTTAAAAATGTCATATGAAGTTTTCTGGATTCAGTCTATTTCAAGAGAAAATTAGATTTTTTCTTAAAACCGTTTTAGACCGTTACACTATGATAAACGCATTTTAGGAAACGATTTTGTCACCATGTTGTCTTGGTCTTGTCACACTTAATTGACAGACATCAAATGAACAAAAATATCTACAAAAAAAACTTTAAAGTGCATTTTTTGCGATAGTTAGATTAATAAAATCCTTTTTTTGTGTAACATAAAAAAAAATTTTTTTTGCAGATTTGACCAAAACTAAGGACCATGCGTCAAAATTGCCCCAAGACCAACAGACATGAGGGTGGGGTCATTAAATAGGTCTTTAAATCTACTTTATTTCATTCTATGGGCACTAAATCAGATTCCATTGCAGAAGTTAGATATTCATATCATATGTTGGTTAGCGTGCATAGGTACGACCTGTGAAAACAGAAGATAATAAATAATAACTGTGGTGGGTAATTCGGACAAAATGTTACATTAATATCGAGGTATTTTTAACGAGTCTGTAAATAGTAATTGTGTCATCATCATCATCATCATCAGCCTATGACAGTCCACTGCTGGACGTAGGCCTCACCAACTATGCGTATAGACGCATTAGGAGGTAAATGCCCATAATCGCCACGTTGGGCAAGCGGATTGGCGATCGCAGAAATGTGTCCACTATGATGACGCTGCTGCCCATCATCAATCTTTTATCAAATAATGGTCAGTGACACTTCAATCCCTTAGTCGACTTTTACGACACCCGCAGGAGGAGTTGGGGTGACAGATGTATTCTTACTGCCGTCACCACACGGCCAATTGTGTAAATAAAACCAATTATTTGCTACATTTTTTTTTCTCACATCGTTATCCCAATGATTAAGCGCCAGTATTATCTAAGTAACCCATTTTCTGATGATTGTGTTTACGCTAACATATGAATATCTCAGTTCTGCAAAGGAATTCATCTTGGTACCCATAGAATGAAATGAAGTAGATTTAAAGACCTATTCAACGATGTAACTCTTAGCTGTGTTGACTTTGGGGCAAAGTTCCATACAAAGTTGGGCATGGTCCTTTAACATTTTTTGCTTCTTTTAGTCTCAGGAATATGCTGTTAGAATTTTTTCCTTTCCTCGTGGCCACCTAGTATACAACACAAATATTTCTTTAATAAATTCGAAACTTACATGAAGTTAAATATCCTTATTAAAGTACTCTTCAGCTTCACCAAAAACATCTTCGCCAAAGGATACGCCCGAAGGCATGCAGTATCAACACTGCTCTCAGAGACTGACAGATCTTCAAGTATAAGCTCATATGGCGAATCAGTTATTTCACTTTTAATCGTAGTATTATCTGATATTGTATACACTGTATTTTCGTCGTAATCAAGCTCATCTAAATCTAATTGAGCACGTTGTTTGATCCTTTCTTCGAAAGCGTCTATTATTTTTATGTTTCTTATTACTTTTGGTCCATTAATATTATCTTTATTTGCGTTATTTTCTACTTCAGTCTCATTTTTTGTTTTATTAGTGTCTTGTTCTACTGTGATAACTTTAGTGTTATTAATCTTTAGTGTACTTAAGTTTTTACCAGAAGTTATTAATACGTTTGATTCTTTGTCTTTATTATTAACATCTGGCGTATCTTCATGTTGCCAGGCAACATAATGTTTTTTCAAATAATCTATAACATCAGCTCGACTTTTTCTATAAGCCAAAGGAGCATTTTCATCTGATATTTCACTTCTACTTAATATCGGTGTATTTATCTTTGTCAAAGATAAATCTATATCAGTTTTAGGGTCCTCGATATTTTTAATCAAATGTTCTAGCCTCTCTTCTGCTTCATCCAATTCTTTACAATTCTGTATATCTTTTAAATGTTGTACAAGAATCACACTAAAACCAAGCAGTTTCATGAACTCGCTTGGTTTGATATCTTTCTTTAATTTTCCATTATTAGAACTGCAATTTAGAAGTTTAACTGAGAATTGATCAATAATGTGTTTTATATTCGTTTGTTTTCTGTATATATCTCCTGTTACCTGTATTGCTTCGAATAAATTCCAAGGTGGCATCATTTTTTTAAACGTAGCTTGTTTATTTAGAAGTATATCTGTCAAAACTCCTTCCATGGTTTGTATTAAGCGACAAACCCACTCATCTAGTCTACTTTTAACTCTCGTTTCCATTATAGAGTTTTTAATTTGAAACATTTGTAAATCTTCCTCCAAATTAAAATGATTATTCAATTTAGTAATTCCGCTTACTTTTATATTTCTAGTTATTTCTTGATTATTCTTAGTCATGTTAAGTCTTCTTATATCTAAATCGATTTCGTCAATAATGTCAAAATTATTCGACACATTTTGATTTTTGTCATTATTACTATCTATATTATTTTTGGTAACGACATTTTGTTTACGGCTGTATTTTGCTTCATCGATGGTTATCTCTTTTTGATCCATTTTATTATCAATCCCCGTATTCCAAAAGACATTTTCCATAATCTGTTTAGTCCTATTCTTTAAAGGGCTGCTTTCTGCAATACTAAGTTTCACAATTTGATCATTTACGTTACTTACGTCAGAATGAAAAGCCACTTTTGATTTATTTTTTGGTTTAGTCAAATTTATAAGTTTGTCAGAATCGTCAAGTACATTTAGTCTGGATTGTCGAACAAGACCATTAGGGTTGGTTAAGGAAAGTCCATTAATTTGTTTGACATCTTGCATAAAAAGATTTTCTGATTTCTTCGCATCGTTTTCTAATGCGGTTGATTTCTTATCATCATTCGCAACAATGATTTTAAGCTTTGCAAGATCATTTTGCAGCACTGGTTCAGTTTGATTCATTCCATTTTTGATTTCATCAACTGTGTAGCATTCTAATTCTACACTCTTTGCTTGATTTAACATATTTGTATTATTTGTAATGAGTATCTGCAACATAAATACAAGTGCCTAAAGTACCTAGCTAAGTAGGCACTAGGCATTTTAATATTTTATCATATTGTCAAAGATGAAGAATTGTAAAAATCAGAACTAAGGTAAATTTGGACAACGCATTGATTTAAAATGTCTTAGTTTTTACTTAAATTTGCGAAATTATTAGACTAAAACCGTTTAGTTTACATTTTTGACTATTATGAAATTGTATTAATGATAGATTTTTTACCATGACTAGGGGTCGGAAGTCGGAACTATGGGTTCAAAACTTTAACAAAACTTCTCAAGTGGACTTGACATAGCTCATACATCCATAAAATATACTATCGTCGGGGATAGAGTATTTAATACCCCGTAACTAACAAATTCAATTAGTATCAATTTGAGTGTCAATTGTTTGATATTGAACTCTATCTGATTTGGTAGTTACGCGGTATTGCGCTATCCCCGAAGATATCTTTACACCCACATATTGTAAGTTGAAGATTCTGAGATAGGGAATAAAATTGGATGCAGATTTTTCAATAAAATTCGTTTTTTTTTTGGCTATAGTGTTCCCATATGGCAATTTTAAAGTTATGTTAAAGTTAAAGTACAGACCTCTAACCATGACGCATGTTTAAAATAAATGTTTTATATTATTTATGATTATAAAACTTACCACATTACAGTTATCTTCTATCAGATTCCAGCAACATTCGAGGATGCTGTCTTCAGAGGGCAGATCGTAATCTGGTTTACTTTGTACTGAAATAAAAATATATTACAGAACGAGTTAAAAAATCTGGTATAATCGCCATCAGATAAATTGGAGCGGCTACGGTTCGCAAAAATATCTGAACATGTAGGTACTCTAATGCCATAGTATAGCATGGTAGTGCGTCACCCATGTTCGCAGAGGCGCACACTGTTTTGTTACCGTCATGAACACGCTAGCCCAGCGCTGGGACTCGCCACTATTGCAACGCTACGTACAACTTCACGCGCCTGTAGTGCGGGTGCCCTTTAGATAACCTAGTTTTACTTTAATTTACCATCTACTAATCGCTCCCGACCCGTGGTCCAACCGCTACATCGAACTAGTTGTCATCATCATCAGCCTATGACAGTCCACTGCTGGACGTAGGCCTCTCTTATCTACTACGCGTATAAACGCATTAGGAGGTAAATGCCCATAATCGCCACGCTGGGCAAGCGGATTGGCGATCGCAGTAATGTGTCCACTATGATGACGCTGCTGCCCATCATCAATCTTTTATCAAATAACGGTCAGTGACACTTCAATCCCTTAGTCGACTCTTACGACACCCGCAGGAGGAGTTGGGGTGGTGACAAATGTATTCTTACTGCCGTCACCACACGGCTAGTTGTGCCACGGGGAAATCAAATTATCCATAGTCCAACCGATTGTACTACGAGGGTTGCCTTTTATATTTCGGGATTTGAAATTATTATCAAGTTTATACGAATAAAGTTGACTTTATTGTTTTTCAAAATATTCTCCTGTGAGGTCTATGTATTTTTTCATACAATAGAACCAACTTTGAATATAGTCCGACCACTCCGACTGGGACACCTCCAAAACGTGCGTTTTGAACGCGTCGACCGCTGCTTCGGGTGTCAAAAATCGTAGACCACGCAGTTTATTTTTGATGTTTGGGAACAAAAAGAAATCATTGGAAGCCAAATCAGGATTATATGGTGGATGACCCATTAAATCAATATTTTGGGCTTTCAAAAAGGCCGATGTTTGTGCCGACTGGTTTGGACTCGCATTATCGCGGTGCAGTATAATTTGTTTTCGGCGATTGGCTTCCCTGAATTTTTCAATCATCTCTGGCAAGCAAATGGTTATGTACCATTCAGAAGTAACTGTTTTACCTTTTTCCAAAGGAACGGTCGCAATATACCCGGTTTTTCCAAAGAAACAGGCAACCAATTGTTTTGCAGTACTTCGTGCACGAACAACTTTTGTTGGATTTTGTTCGCTTTGAAAGACCCACACTGTCGACTGCTGCTTATTTTCGCGTTCATATGAGTAGATCCACGATTCGTCACCTGTGACAATATCGTAGACATATTTTGAAGTTCCGCCGTTGTATTTTTTAACCTTATCTTTGCACCAATCCACGCGAGTCTGTTTTTGATCACCGGTCAAATTATGTGGTAACCACCGCAAAAAAAAAATTTTGACAGCTAAATGGTCATACAATTTTATTTGTATGCTGGTCCCATTAATGTCCAAGAACGTCTCAATCTCTCGATATGTCACGTGATGGTCTTGCAATATTAATTCACGCACAGCGTCAATGTTTTTCGGGACAACCACTGATTTTGGACGACCTTCGCGGAACTCGTCCTCAAGCAAACTTCAGCCCCGAACAAAGTCTGCAAACCAACGCTAAACACTCGTCCCTGATGGTGCTTTATCTCCAAAAGTTAAAAAAATTTCTTCTATGCACTGTTGCTGACTGAGGCCGCGGCGAAAAACGTAAAAAATAATCGCCCGAAAATGTTCTTCAGTTAATTCCGTGATAGCCCGATGCGATATTTTTTCAATCAACTGTTAAAAACAAAATACGATCAGTGACAAAACTTCTTTATTTTGCCGCCAAAACGTTTGAACTATACTTTTTAAAACTCATTTGACAGATGGCAACCCTAGTTCGTTCAAATCCCGAAATATAAGAGGCAACCTATGTACAAGGAAGTTAGTTTACCCGTGGTCCAATTGGTTGTACCACGGTACACTAAATTTATCGGTAGTTAAATACTAGAACATATATTTACGTATACTAGTTGGACAATTGCCCCTCAGTCATAATTACATGACAGTAAAAAAAAAGTAATCCGACAGTTGAACCACGGATAATTTTACTTACCCGTGGCACAACCAGTTGGACCACGGGTCGGGAGCGCTACTAATCATAGCGATAAGTTTTGTGACTTCTACCTATGTATTCTAACACTTATATGTAGTCAAAAGTTCTAAAATACATTATTTGAATTAGAATAACGATAGAGGTCTAATAACTTACAGATGATATTGTTGTCTTTCGAGTTGAGTTTCCTGAGCAATTGTCGCGTTGCACTGGCACCCGATTCTCGACTCCGGAGTTCAAGTTCAGAGTATACAGCATGAGGGACTAATAGACGGTAGGAAGACTCTGCAATAAAGAAATGAAGTTATTTTTGTGTTCATTTCCCTATTTATACTGTATGTAATTATAGAGGGTTACTTTTTCACTGGTATAGTCGACGTCAAAGATATCGTTGCGGTTTAAGAGCCAAAAATATATTTACACGACCTTAATATTAAGGCAATAAAGTTGTGTAAATATATTTTTGGCACCTAAACCATAACGATATCCTTGACGTCGACTGTACAATATTTTTTACCATATGTGAGTGAGTTTAGTAAAACGTCCCACTTTGTCGTTTGCCATAAAGCCGCTTTGTCAGTTTATTCATATGAAGATACAAGGAAATCTGGTCTTCATGGTAAGCGATAAAGTGGGAGGTTTTACTAAAAACGAACACATATCATTGGTATCGATAATAAAACACATTTATTAAATAAAATTAACACATCACAAAAAAAAATGTATAGTGAATTTCTGTCTATGTCGGAATTTCGCTGCAATTGTCGTGTTTAAAGAGACAATTTTAATTTTACTCCGCAAGAAAGTAGCTATTTTCTGCTAATTTATTAGTTCTTGCTATTGCAAGAACATCACAGATCATGCATCTCACAGACTCACTTTAGTGGCAAACAAACACATAACCTATGGACGCTGACAATAGGAGAAATTGTAATTTTATGGGCTTACGCAAAAATTACGCGAGGATTTTCACTTAAAAACGGAATAACTGAATTTTGCTTAACTTGACTTACCGGTTTCAATGAATTCCTGTATACATTGCAAATCTGTTAGCAGAGCGTCCGTGTCGGCAACAACATAGTAATGCTCTACCGTGGAAGATTCGACCGTCTAAAAACATAACTTCGGCTTAAGGTCTTCGTACATTATAATAACTCAATGTTAAAGGCCATACATACATAGGTGGACATGGGTCAAAATTCTTTTCGTTGTCTTGTTTCATAGCACTCTGTCACGTATCTAAAAGCACTCCGGTGCATTTGTATTTTCTTTTTCACGCTATATTTTAATCCATACATCAAAAATTAGATACAAAACATCATCTCATACAAAAATCACAACTGTGTCACATTTTTGAGGGACACAAAATAAGACAACGAAAACAATTTTGACCCACATAGTTAAAGCCCTTGAAATTGTAAGTCATAATTTCTGTGTTAAGAAGTTAAATGTTGTGTAATGATTTTTGTCAGTAAAACTTTTCCAGTGATAAACAAAACACGCTTATTTTTTTAGATTTGACGCCTTTTTTCTGCCAAATGTTGTTGGATAGACTACATACTATAATCAGTTTGACTATTTTTCGTAACACAATTGACCCTTAATTATCTTAATTATTATTAAGGCCTGTAGCATTAAATCGAAAATAAAAAGAAAAAAACCGGATTACCACAAGAAGAAAACTTTATTTTATAATTACTATTATTTATCTGACAGATAAACGCACAATACAAACGTAAATAATAATGTACAAAAATATCATATATTCTAGGTTTAGTTTCAAAGTAACCTTTAAGGCCGATTCAGACCGGAATGGCAGCGGCCGGCAGCGACTGACTCGTTTCGTCACTCACGGCCGCTTACGGCCGCCCGCGGCCTCGCGTCGTCGCTCTCGGCCGCTGACGGCCGCTGCTATGCTATTCTCTTATTGACACATTCGACGCTGCGTTCGTCAACGAGCTCGATGTCGAGACAGCCTTGTCTAAAATCCTAGCTGTTTGATTTGACATTAGGAATCGAGGCTGTGAGCGAGGTTGTGGGCGAGTTCGTCGCTGTTTTTCGTTAGAGAATACGAAGTTCATACATTAAACGTCAAACTTTCGACGCAATGTAGTTCCAGCTTACGCCGCATTCGTCGCCGAGCACTAGTGTCGTTTAAAGTACATTAGTGAATACCATTTTTAGGCTCGACGAGTATTTCAAGCGACACTGATCTTTTTTAATATGTAGATCACAGATGTCATATATACCATAGATCAAGCAAACGTATCTACTTAGCGTGTCAAATGAACTCAGTGAAATCCACTGAGTTGTCCGTCTTTAATCGCAGCTTGCAGCTTTCGGGCGTCAAATTTTGTAAGTTGAAGTGAACAAAAACATTAATAATGCCTCCTTAAGTAATATTAATTGCAACAACACAAAAAATATGAATACTCAAGGGCCTGAGACATATTTCAAATTATAGGCAAGTAACAACTTCAGTACAAAATCTGACGCGCTCGGCCGCCATACAAGTGAATGAACTTGTCTCTTCTATCCAAATCTAATTCTGTGATGTAGATAAAGTCTAAAATTATTTCACAATGATAGGGATTGCCGCACCGCTGCCGGCGGCTGCCATTTCGGTCTGAATCAGCCCTAAGTGTATGACGCGTAAAATAACTAACACGCAATTTCTAAATGCAATATCAATCATGACGTCACTGCTGCCAAAAACATACTAAGTAAAGTGCGCTAAGCATTACTGCTGGGTTATATTGATGGACTATGAATGTGAAAGGTGAGAAAAACAGGCGCCGATTCTAGGGGGGGCAATGGGGCACTTGCCTGTAACCTGACTAAAGTTGAAAATGTCGGAAAAATCTAGTTTTTTTCAAGAAATGTACGAAAATTTAATTTTTTAGCCCTTTTTTGGGTTTTTACAGAAATAATCTATTTCACTGTCACTATCACACATTTCCACCTATTTTAATTGACTTTTCCTCTGTGACATCGCGTTCTCCTGGTATAAGTGAAAAATAGACCTAATTCACATTGGTTGAAATTTTACACTTCATTTTTCAACTCTAGAAAATTAAAGTGGTAAATTACAAAAAAATACGGAAAATATAAAGCTGTTTGGAAAGAAACTGGATTTAATCCGGAAATTTTCTACGCTACCCCTGACCTAGGCATACCTATATGCCTAAAAAATCTACTAAATCTACTACTGTTTCTAACCCGACACCGTTCCTGAGAAGAACCAGTAAGAAACTTG
>JALPQI010021312.1:0-17555 GCA_025490895.1 Thaumatotibia leucotreta
TACCTTAAAATACATACCAATCAATCATTATCTATGTAAATTCCTATGAGAACATACCTAAAATGAGTTTTACAATTCATTCAACGATTTCTCAAAAAAGTAGATAGGTACACGTTAAAATAAAATAGAATTGATGTTTTTTTTTTCATAATTATATAAGACTTAGGATATGAATATGATGATTGTTTTTGTACTAACTAAATGCTTATTTTAAATACAGATTTAGGATCTATGCTTAAATAAATACCTGCCTTAAGAACCCTATAAGCATGGAACGTCAAAATTCGATTTTAGTAAAAACTTATATCAGTATCGGTTACCTATATTGTTTATATAATAATGCTTATAAGTTTTTGAAAAAATGTTCATTTTCGATCATCATCACTATCATCTCAGCCATAAGACCTCCACTATTTAATTGAACATAGGCCTCCTCTCTGAACCTTCATATGTAACCGTTGGAAGCTACCTGGACCTGCAGCCAGCGTCTCCCGGCAATCTCCATAAAGTAGTTTGTCCGTCTTGTTCTTGTGGGTGGACGTCCTACGCTGCGTTTGCCAAACCATGGTCTCCACTCGAGGACATTTTGCTTTCATCAGATGGCCCTGCCCAATGCTTCAGTTTGCTAGTCCGAGTCCGGAGGACTATGTCGGTGAATTCAGTTCATATACGGATTTCCATTTCTGAATTTGGTCCATTTCCTTCTCCAAGTTTAGCACTCTCCATAGCTCGTCGAGGGACTTTGAGATGAGTTCGATGGTGAAGGACCACGTTTCCGCGCCGTAAATCATCTATAACTCCACGCTAATTGAAGACTCATCTCGAGTCACTGAGGTGAGTCGGACGAAAAGAAAGTTCTTGTTTCCCGAACGCTGCCCAATAGAGCTGGATTCGGCGATTGACCTTTTTTTAGAAGTTGGACCTACATATCAAATTGTATTATAAAGAAATATCGGTACAGGTGAATCTAACTTTTAAAATTGATGATTTTTGAAAATCTGTTCATGATTCTCGGAGGTATCGAGTAAATTACATACAAAAAATCTGGCCAATTGAGAATTTTCTCCTTTTTTGAAGTTGGTTAAAAATACTTTATTGTGCGTGGTAAAAAAACATAATGCGGACAGAGTGCAAAAGTATGTATCCACGACTTTATTATTATTTTGTCGTGTATTCATATTTATTGCAATTTACGCGCATCTATTTATTCTACCTTGACGGTACTTATTATTACGGATTACGGCCCGCGGCGACAGACAGATACAAGAGTTGTTTGTAGGTTCAAAATAAAAATCTATGCATATACTGTTCATTTATTTATTTTTAGTACAAGTAATACAATGTACAAACAAACTTCATTTCTATCACTGTGCAGAAACAATATTTATACTGAAGCATAGCACCAGTGACATCATAAACTGTTTTATTGTTTAATTTCGTTTAATTGTGGTATTTATAATAATTTAATAAGCTAGCGGATAATCTCAATTCTGTTGACATTAAATAATACTTGAAAACGTGTCTTTAATCTAATCTGTAATCTCGCTCTCCGCGGGACTAGGTCGATTCGTGTACGATAGTCCCATGATATTTATTTATTTGCCTCTCGACATTTACTGCCTGCCGAGGTTGGCGATCAGCCTCGCCCTCGCCTCGCGGCCGCGGCGCAGCGCCGAGTGCGCGGGCGCCGCGTGCTGGCCGCTGCAGCTCGGCCTCCGCCGCCGGCGCCGCGTGCTGGCCGGCGTGAGCGCCGCGTTGCAGCTCCAGCGGCTCCGTACGCGCCGCCAAGCACGCTGCACGCAACCACTATCGCTCCCACCGTGTCGGGCCGGTAGTAGAGCTCCCGTGCCGCCAGCAAACCTCTCCGACGACCTTAAAGAGGAACGAAAATATACATATTTTGAGAGACGAGACAATATTATACGGCAGACGGACGGAACGAATGCTTCTTCGGTATAGATTATTTCTGTTTGCAGTAGAAGACTTCTTACTGTAGACGTAATATGAGAAATAGTTTTCTTAAACTTGTACTGTTCAGATTTTTCCTATCCGATACTATAAAACGATTTACGCATGAAATGACGTCAATCTGCGTTAAAAAAATCATCAATAGTATATATTTTCTGCCCTCCGACCGGCAAACAGAACTTTGCCGGCCGCTGCGCTAAAGAAAGTTGCCGCCTGCCGGCTCCGTTGAGCAGAAAAATAATATACACACTTCGGTCGTTATATGCAAAAGCCTCAGATCACATGTTTGTCTACAATTACACGTCATCCGAGACATTTCCCACTTAAATAGCCTTGGCATGTAATCTACTATTTTAGGATTTACCCGTACTTGACCAAAATTTTGAATACACCAAAAATGTCTTCCCCAAAAATACCTTATGTTTTCTTAGATAGTTTCTCTGTATCTTCTATAGTTTCCGACTTTCCCATACTGTCCCACATAAGAAAAAAACATTGCGTACAAAATTTAGCGCTGAACACGACGAGATAATACTGGTTGACAGTGACTGAGACCTAAATTAAATAAATATCTTGGGACATCTTACACAAATCGACCTAATCCCACGGTAGGTTCAATGAAGGCTTGTGATGTGGGTACCAAACGACGAAATATATAATAGATAGATACCTAAACATAAATACTTAAATGCATAAGGAGCAACGACCAAGAAACAAATATTTGTGATAAATAAATACACAAATAATGCCCTCGCTGGGATTCGAACCCGGAGCCTTCAGCAGGAGGCAGATTATCTATAAAATAACGTGAATATTAACTAAACAAAATTGACCTGTACCTATATCCCCTTATACTTTAGGCACTGGTCTCACCGCGAGCTACTCAGCTATGAACTATCGGCTATAAATATGAACAAAAGATACGCACTCCCGTGTCTCTTTTATTTACACGGGAGTGCATATATTTTGTTCATGTTTATAGCTCATAGTTCATAGCTTAGTAGCTCGCGGTGAGACCAGTGTCTTAAATCCAAATATATGTTACCTTTCAATATACCGAACGTCCGCTCAATAGTAGACCGCGCTCTCTTTTGAATTTCATTATAATGGCCTTCCGGTGAATCTTCTGCGGCGCTGTCAACTGGGGTCATCAGGTACTCCCGCAGGGGATACCCGGAGTCACCTAAAATTTGTAACATCAAATTACTTAAGAGGGTTTAAAAAGTGTATCTTCAAAATCCTAAACCGCGTGGCGTAAAAAATAGGAGCGACATGAACGTGCGTACGTAGCAGGAAAACAAACTTCTCAGTGCAATATTTGCATAGATTAAGATGAGATTTGTTTATTTACTTCTTAATAAATTGAGGGACACTACTTTGATTGTAGGCGTACTGTCCCACAGTGTTAAGGGTCCGCAGTAAGCTCTAATCGATGTAGTTTCGTTCTTATTTTAACTACACTCGTATTGTCATGAAATGTATTTACATGTATTAATATTAGTTCTTATCCCATAATAATTATTAGAGCAAACGATACCTAAAAGGTATGCCGTCTCGCCAGTACCACTCAGCTCAACGAAATGGTCGCATATGACGCTGTTGTCCCATATAAACGCGTCGTGAGTGGCACGCACCGCCATACGATGCGTCAACGTTTAATATTTTATTTTGGTCGTCGCAAATCTGGAACCGAATTTCAAATTATAGTTATTTCCTTTGACTATTTTTCAAACCATATTCAAATTAATAATGAAATTGCTGTAGATAATAGATACAGTTTTTTTGTACCCAATGAGGGTTTTCGATAATTTTTCTGCCACCAGGCGGCGCTTCGTACGCACCTGGTCTCGACAGCTGTCAGATTCATACTATTCATAGGCACCTAGGCCTAAAATATTGAAATTCTATTTTATTTGGAAGAGAATTGATTTTGTAATGGATTACGACTAATACATGGTCGTCGAACTGAAGATTGAACTCTAAAACAGGCGCTCAAAGTCACTGGTATTCAAAATAATTACTATAACTTTGTTAATTTCATGAGAATTGACTTGGAACTATTTTATTTATTTATTTTAGGTAATAATATGACTAAAGTAATGGTTTTCAGAATAAATAAACCTATAATTATGTTGAAAATTAAATACGCGTATTTATTTTGACAGTTCGTTATACGGTCGGCTCAGTGCTGCCATCTCACCTCCCCATAGCGGCAGAAAAAGTATCAAAAACCCTCATTAGAATTAAGTAATAATGATGATGTTGAATGATGTTGCCGTGTGGTGACGGCAGTAAGAATACATTTGTCACCACCCCAACTCCTCTTGTGGGTGTCGTAAGAGCCGACTAAGGGATTGAAGGATCACTGACCATTCTACAAGATTGATGATGGGTAGCAGGGTCATCATACTGCGATCCCATTACTGCGATCGCCAATCCGCTTGCCCAGCGTGGCGATTATGGACAATTACCTCCTAATGCGTCTATACGCATAGTTTAATAGGAGAGGCCTTCGTCTAGCACTGGACTAACATAGGCTGATGATGATGATGATGATGATGAATAATGATGTATTTGCAGGCCACACTTGGTACTCGAAAGTTTTGTATATACATTAAGAATACATGTGTTTAAGGTGGGCAAATGATAAATGCATTTTAACAAAGGAGATCGAGACAAAAGTGAATTTATCACTGGCCCACCCTATATTTATTTATTTAAACATTATTGCACAATAAAAAAGTACTAATGGCGGACTTAACGACTTAAGGCATTCTCTACCAGTCAACCATTGGGCTAAAATAAAGGTTTGTATGGTGCAGGCTTTTGTATTCGAAAAAAAAAAAGAAAATATCTAGATACTTGAAGATGTATCCAATACTATGCACTTACATCAATACTTTTTATAATATACCACATTCCACCAAAAATGCTGGAAATCGTACGATCTCTGCTACCAACAAAGTAATACCATGCAAATAATCAATCACACAATTTCGCTTGAAGGTGAACTTAGTCTGTGCCTTTCTGATGTCGAGTGGAAGTTATGTATGGTATTCTAGGTAATAAAATAATATTATTTACCATCTGTACGTTCAACGAGTGAAAATGTTTACGGTTGAAAAACCCTTCCTCAAAATCATGTGGTCTGTGGTGAGCCACGTGGGTGCAGTCTATTGCGCCACACACTCCCGGGATTCCAAATTGAAAAATCTGCAAAATAAGATTCTTGTATGAAACTGTTCATTACGCAATTGTGTATATGTATAAACTTATAACATTTGAATACAATTTCTTATTTACTGGATCTTATTCATTTGTGACATTCAAATCAAATTACTTTTTTTATTAGTAAATATTTTGATTAGCGTTTTTATTTTTTTCCCAGTTATCACACTACTTAATACTGTATAAATTATAGATATTGGATATCATATACCAAAGAAAAATAGACCAAGATCTGATGCCGCTTCGCTTGGCCACTCGGTCTTAGCAACCACCAGTCAATTTTCTCGGGTATATGCAATCCTTCACAAGGCTAGGCGCATTTGACCATACTCTAAGGGAAAGCAATCACCATTGTCACTAAAACCACCTCATACTTTTGAATATTAGCTCTTCACAAGTATCCCCACTGACAAGTTAAATTCAAGAATATGTGGTTTAAAAGAAGTTTCTTACGAATATGGGCATTAAGTTATGTCTGAGTTGTTTTATTTTAGGGTGTAACCATGTAACATTAAAATGTATTCTATTTATAGTATTTGTTTATTGTAAATTGTAATGTTTAGTTACTTTAGTTTTTTGTTGTAATATTGACTCCACTGATCTCTATTTATTCCAATGCAAGAGAAACCCCCCTGCTACTTATTAATTATCTGCTTACAACTCGCACACATAGAATTTTTTGTTGTAAAATTAAATAAGAAGTTAATGTACTTACCCTGCTTTAATGGAATCACGTGCTGCCTGTGTTTGGGGGAATTGGATATGCCTATGTGTCAGAGTTGGGTCGTTTAAGGCAGTAGTAACTTCTTTTAGGCACTCTGATACCGCTTGTTGGGACATCGGCACCCATTGGTCTCGCCCCACTCCACCCTGGTAATCGCCCCTACCATAAAATTTTCATGATATTAAAATCTGTAAAAAAAAATGTTAACATTAAATAAATTATATCAATTTTATGATCACTACACCTAATAAAAATAATTGTTGTTTTGTCAATAATACCTATGTGCCTATCTATGGCTAAGTGGTAGGGTTTAAGTGGTAAAGGTAAAGAACATATAAGGATTGTGTAGGTACAGTCGACTCTCGTTATTTCAAACCTGCGATAATTCGAACCTCTCTACAATTCGAAGTTATCACGAGTTCCCTAGAAGATCTCTTGCTATTTCGAAAAAAATCAATACATTTTTATACACTTGGTAATTCAAACAAAAAAGTAATAGCTACACAACAAAACCACGCGTTAATTCGAACTCGTGGGCGTCAAACATTCGACAATTCAAAATTATGAGATTAAAGAGGCAAGTACCCTACATTTCAGAAAAGTTGCACGAGCATTTGTTGTTAATTACATATTTGTTTGCCACTCAGTTAAGTTACTTTTAAGTTGGTTATGTGTACAGATTAAAAGTTTACGTTAGTTATGAGCCCTAGAAAGTATAGATGCTTGACGATTACTGAAAAGAAGGACTTAATCGAAAAAGTGGAAGTAGGTACGAATGCGAAGTAAAGTGAAAAAAAATGCATTTAATAAATAACAGTTGATTATTACTTAACACCTCGTACTTTCATTTTTTCTCCCGAATATTTCCGACCATTTGATATTTCAAACTCTCGATAAATCGTAATATTTGGAGAGGTCCTTCGAGTTTCGAATTAACGAGAGGCGACTGTATTATGAATATTATGATTACCAATTTCAGATCATGAATATACATTCAGGTTAGTTCTTGTGGAAAGGCACCCGCCTTTTCACTAGAGCTATTTGATATCCAGTAATCAGCATATCACATACTTATGTGAACCTTCTAAACCTATAGACCTTTAAATGTTAGGTATTAAGTCTCATTCTCATTACAGCACCAATGTTCAGTATACTTAGGCTAGTTTTTTGGCCATATAAATACACATTCAGAAATGTTTTACCTTATCCACAGGGTCGATTCCACGGCTATGCCATTGGGGCGGCATTAAGGGCACCACATCGGCGCACAGAGTTTCTAACACCTCCCGGGTGACCCGAAAGGTGTTGATGAACTCTGGGTCAGGCAAATGAATAATTTTTGAGGTCTCCCGGGTATGCCGTCTCCGAGCAGCCTGTTCCCTTCTTTCTTCATCCAAAGCTTCTTGTAAGATGAACAATCTTGCAGCCATTTTTACTAAAACTAAATATCGCGATTGTAAACCGTTCGTTAGGTGCTTTCTATCTCCTCTCCAACACGTTTACTACTTACGCAGCGAATTCTGTCTTGTTGTTAGTATTCAAAACACCTACCAAATACAACAGAAAAAAATATCTCGAAAACAACGAAAGCAACGCACAATACTCACATACGACAACGACACAACGACGATATCATGTCATAACGGTCATAAATGTCATAATCATAATGATCGAATAATTACCATGTGATGAATTACAAAAACCGTGAATCACGCTTCGAAACATAGTTTTCAATGAAGTTTCTAAAACACGTGCAAAGCAATATATTTACTCTTTTTTTCTAAGCTCGAGATCATAACAAATCACTAAAATTAAAGACTTATTTACTATTACAAAAGTCGTGAGAAAATAAAAAAGTGGCGTGTTTCGGCAACATTGAGATCATCGAAAGAAGGACGTTAGCTCAATAGTTGCCGGCATATTTGACGTTTCTTTACGTAGTAAGTACTGTCAAAAACTCCGCATATTGCCTTTCGTGGTAGCGTTTACGGACCGACTTCGTTACATTCACGTACTTCGTGGCCGCAATCAAGAACGAAAGAGTTTCCTAGTAGCGTTTTGACAGATGAGCCTCGAAATTAACGAATTACGTGTTTCGCGGTAGCGCCCAATGGGCAAACAATCGACGGCGTCAACCAGGGATGGTGAACCACCGGATATCAGATTTAACAGTCACCCATAAATTGGAAGCCCTAGCTTCAGAACAATATTATACTTACTGGAAGTTTAAAAGTGAAAGTTATTACTTCTACATTATTTCCATTCAAATATTAAAAATGACGGAAATTCCTACAGAAATGTCAGAATTCATACTGCTGTCACATGAACCACTAGCCAGTATCCACCCACCTCTCGGGACCGTGCGCGACGACAGCGCTACATAGTCGTGGCAACAATAGGTAAATTTTGGCATAACTGTCAAAGATAGAGATATAGAGATAGGTATAATATAAGCCTTCTTTGTCACTGAAACGGGGTTGCGTACCAACACCCGCGTAATCATTTTTTAAACGGAGACGCATAAAGAAAACCAAACATTTGGTATTAGCTGGGTGGTTAGATTCGGTGTTACTTGAAGGTTCAAGCAATCTGTCGAAGCGACATGACCATGATCAAAGTTCAAGTGATGGTGTGCAAAACAACCGTGACCGTAAGCAGATTTTCACATCATTTAAGTACCTAACGAGTAATGTTTATGAATTCTGATTATACTCAGTTTTTTCTCGCTAAAAGCTATTAAATTATTATCTAACGAACGTGTCCCAATTGGTTTGCTACCCCTGGCGAAAACAATGGTTGTCGCGGTTCACCGGGCGGCTCTCTCCTAAATTATAATACTCGGGTTCACGCCACTCCGCTATGGCGGCTACAGTACCATATTTATCGGCCATTCGCTTTATTCGCAATCGAGATGCGTAGAAAGTAATTTACGCGGACGCTAGTGAATATTGCCGTTGAAAACATATAATAAGGGTTTAATTGCGAGTAGGGAATCCATTCGACTTGTCAAACAAGTCGTGACGTGGCTGTTCTAGCCATAGCGACGTTCGATGGAAGTTATGTAAAAGTATTAATAGACGTTCGAACATGGTCCGCACCGCACCGCGAACTTGGTCCGCTCCGTACCAAATTCGATGGTGTGTTCAACGGTCCGCCGACATTATTATTATTATTGACGGTGCGGTCGGTTCGATGGTTTTCCCACAGGATTTGGTGCGGTCCGCACCAAGTTCGCTCGTGTGGACGGCGCCACCGCACCGCACTTGTAGGTAATTATTAATTAATTAAAAGTAAACAAACAATAAAATATTTATGATACTCCAGTTATTTAGGTACCTTTTGATACATGTATAAATATAATTTTGAAATGTCTTTTTATTGAAATATAGTACATATTCGAAAATGTTCAATAGGCTATGATGAATAAATCGGAGGCATATCGACGTGATCGCTGTCTAGTAGCACGAAAAGCACTGGACCGTTTTTGAACGGTGCGATGGTGTGGCGAGCCGAGCGCACGTACGGAGCGGACCAAATTCGCTGTGCGGAGCGGACCATATTCGAACGTCTATTAATACTTTTAAATCAAATCGAGATCCCTGATCCTGTAACAGCTAGATGTTCTGAATAGCTAGCTAACAGAGTTGGGCAAAAAGTAACTTGATTACTTCTGTAAATTACATTTGTATTTGTACTTTATAATCCAGATTACAAATTAAGTACACATGCAAAAGTAATCGGAAGGAGTAATCAGATTACTGGGGGTTACCATGACGTAGTAATGCGATTCAGTTTAGGTCGAGAGAAAGGAACATACGAGTTGTATATCTCTCTGTCCCTTTCCCTGAACCTAAACTAAATCGCATTAGTACGTCATGGTAACCCCCTGTTTGCCCAGCTCTACAAGCTAATAGTATGAGTATGCTACCTAACTTGGCTTTCCTGAAAACACATAGTTACTAAGTAACATAATTTAAAATCGGCCAAGAGCATGTCGGGCCATGCCCAGTGTAGGGTTCCGTAGTTATTCAAAAACGGCTGCGCCGATTATGTTCGAAATAATTTTATTTTAATGTAGGGTTAGTTGTGGAACATTGACACAAACGGACACAATGAAACTTTGCGATATCTCGGAAACCTGACCTTAACGGCTAGCCCCGTCTATCAAACAAGGACGAGCTTAGGGACCCTCCACAACTCCCCAGGGTGCGAGCGACGATCGCAGAAGGAGCACGTCGCTACATGCTTCAAAGCGAATTGAACCAGGAAAAGTAACAATTTTTATTTATATTTCGTAATTTTTTGTAAGAATACGGAGAATTGTTTGGTAGTATTTATATTTTTATCGTATTGTATATATATTCAAGTTTATCTCAAGCTAAATACTTTTAAAATTAGTTCAAGTTTTGGCCTCGTTTTTAGGGTTCCGTAGCCAAAATGGCAAAAACGGAACCCTTATAGATTCGTCATGTCCGTCTGTCCGTCTGTCCGTCTGTCACAGCCGATTTACTCGGAAACTATAAATGCTACAGTAATGAAATTTGGTGAGAATATGTGTTGTATGAACCGCTACAGGATTATGATACTAAATTGTAATAAAAACCATTGGGGTGGGGGCCCTCCATACATGTAACTGAGGGATAGAATTTTTTTTTTAGTTTTACATAAGCGTGTGGGGTATTAATAGAAAGGCCTTTGAAAATGATATGAAAGTTTATACATCACATTTTTATTTAAGCAAATCGTTTTCGAGATATCAGCTCTCAAAGTCTGAAAAATGTGTCCCCCCCCCCTCTATTTTTTAAACTACGCGATATAAAATTCTGAAGAAAATATATGCTATGCACATTAATAAACTCTATCAACGATTTTTGGTTTGATTAAATTATCTCCTATAGTTTTTGAGGTAGGTTGATTTAACTGTATTTTTTTAATAATAAATTGATAATGGTACGGAACCCTTTGCGCGCGAGTCCGACTCGCACTTGGCCAGTTTTTTTTATTTAGTTTAAAATAATACCCTGGTGTCTCACAATGAAACATTTTTATGTAGTGTACAATGAAACAGGTCCATGTTTCGTTGTGTACTGTATAGTTTTATTGTACACCGAATGTGAAATTGCAAAAGGTTACTATTCTATGAGACTGTTTATTTAAACGTGTTTCATGTTTAGCACCTCATTATCAACCTATTAAGGGCCACTTGTATAACCTAGGGTTAAACACTGACCAGTAAAATGGTCACTTTAGCTCCTGCTGGTGAATACCTGGTTATTTGGCTAAACCCGGGTGGTACAAGAGAGTCTAAGTAGTACATTTCTAATATTTTTGGTTGACTAGTATAATTATATTATATATTAAATATTTCGTAAAATTATATGCGTAGTAATAGTGGTAATAACACATATTTTTTATCTTTTAAAACATTCTGTTCCTACATATTGTATTAATATGTAATTTGAACATTTTTCGGTTGCTTAATGCGCCAATGTCATAAAGATTCGTTAATAAATTACTCTTCCCAAGAATTTTACTAAGAACAACCACATAATATATATTAACCTGTTTTACTACTGATTTTGTAACTCTGTTTCAATGTTGGTTACCCGTGATATTTTTAGTTTACAATGAAACAGCACACGGTGTTTCACTGAACACTATTTATTAGGACACATTGAAACAATACACTTTTTTCAAAAACATTTTAAGAATATATACGCAATTTTCAGAACTAGAGCCACTTTTTTACATACCATAAATAATTATGACTATTAGTCTATTTTATGGCTAAATATACGATTTTTAACTTTCAAATTGGCTGTGATATGACAGTTTAAAAAGTTGTATGTTTCATTGATGGCAATAGTTTAAGTAATATGTTTAACAATAAAACATACGTACACAATAAAACAACATGATATTTATGTTGTCGCAAAGTGTATGATATCTGTCGTGGAGATGCCCAGGACCCTCCCGCGTTCGCCTGGGTTGCAGTCATACTACGAGGATACATAAAACATAACTTTTTTTGCAATATGACGCTGTTATCGACGACATTGTTAAGTTACTATGAAACTTGGGTTGTATACAATGATATATCTTTCAGTGGTCTTATTAATCATTACCAACTAAAGCTACTCCAGCCTACCGTTATTATTAACTTTCCTTTATTTTGTATTCATTGCAAGCGTACTTATATATATGTTACATATAACACAGTTCCAATATTGGTTTAGTCTGTTTCATAGTTCATTGGATTTATTACATCTGTTTCAATGTAAAAATACAGGTGTTTCATTGAATACATGCACGAGGACACTATGAAACAAATCTCATTTTTTGTTTAAAGTTGCAGAACACATATACTATTGAAAATAAGTAGAAACCAAGAATGCGATTCGATAGCCAACTAAATTGTTTATCTTCGAACACAATATCTCACTCGTAACTTCAAAAACACCAGAGATACAATGGTTTGAAATTTAGTTGTTTCATTGATCCACAACTTACCCTACTCTATAACGGCCACTGAGCTATGCTGCCGATAGACAGACGCAGACGTGCAGACGGACATGGCGAAACTACGAGTATAAGGGTTCCTTGTTTACTACGGAACCCTAACAATGTATGTGAATCTATGCAGTGCCACATACGAGTATATGCTTTCCATTTCGCGCTTTTACCACAACATTGATTTGGCAGACTACGCTTAGTCTACCACATTACTCCATTATTACGTATTCTAAGACGACACGTGCACCAACAAACCATCGGAGACTAATCGCAGCGAGACGAATCGCTAGAAAGCGTTATGCAGAACAGCCCGTGAAATGCAATCTTCCGCCGCCGGCCGCTTCCTGGAAGGAACCACAATAATTACTATAAGTTATGTTTAGTCTGAGAGCATAATTTACTCTAATTCTCTCTCAGGTGATGCTGTGTTAACAAGTCTACTTAACATAGCATGAGACCAGTCGCCAGAGTTTTGCTTCAAGTTAGCAGAACTTTTTCGTTATAGTGTTCTCTATATTAGATGTCATACACCTACCAAAGAAAAAATACCGAAGTTTACCAACGCTGGAGGTGGGATTTCCCAGTTTTTTTTCCAAGCAGGGTGCCGAGGGCAACGAAAGCTGAGGACTGGGTTCAAATCCTACTATACATATGATATATTTAAATTGATGTTGTACATACCTAGTTAGTAGTGTTACTACTAAAAAAATTAAACTCAAGAAAATGTAATAAAACAATTTGAGTTTATCCTCTCGCCTTCTTTAAACATGTTGTTTGGTAGGTACATGTGCGGTGTGATCCGTGTGGTGACGGCAGCAAAAATACATTTGTCACCACCATAACTCTTCCCGCGGGTGTCGTAAGAGTCAACTAAGGGGTTGAAGTGTCACTGACCATTCTGTAATTTGATTGATGATGGCAGGAGCGTCATCATAGTGGACACATTACTGAGATTTCAAATCCGCTGGCCCAGCGTGGCAATTATGGGCATTTGCCTCCTAATGCGTTTATATGCATAGTTAATAGGAGGGGCCTGCGTCCAGCAATTGGCTGAGATAGGCTGATGATGGTAGCATAACTTTCGTTAAAGTATTCTCTATGTTGTTATTTATATATGTTGTGCATTGACACTTCTGTGGTTTCTCTGCGTGTTGAGTGGAATCATCTCACACGATAGAGCAATTAGCTAGAAGCGTGTAGTTTCGTATTAAAACCACTTCCGTTATTAGGTAAGGTAAGGGCATTATTTTCGTACTTAATAAAGAAAAACTTTAGTTTCACTCATTCATACTAAAGATTATATTTCACGCACGATTAGTCAGTACTGCTCGACATGTTCGTCGTCGCGCAACCATGGCAATTGGCTCTTGAAAAAGCTCCTCGTATACGAACGAAACATGTAAAGCATTTTTCTATTTAAAAAACGTGATATATGATTTTAGTGTTAATAAACTTGATATTTAAACTATTTTTCACCACACTGCTCGTAAACACGCTGTTTGTCCTTCAATTTCAGAGCGCAAAACTGTGTTTTAATCTCTAGAGGTTAAAGTAATTTTTTTTTAATCTCCAGAAGATTAAAAAAAAATTACTTTAACCTTGACTAAAGCAATAACTTATACAGCCTGAGAGTGCAATAAGCTTTTTGACGTTTGAACTAGACAGTACGTTCGAAAACTCAATAGTTTCAAACAGATATTCATATACATGAACCTTTCATAACATTATATTCAATATGCTAAAATCCAAATTAAATACCACATATTGTTGTAAAAGGATTTTAATTAAAAGTTCTAAAAATA
Source organism: Thaumatotibia leucotreta (assembly GCA_025490895.1). Taxonomy (NCBI): domain Eukaryota; kingdom Metazoa; phylum Arthropoda; class Insecta; order Lepidoptera; family Tortricidae; genus Thaumatotibia; species Thaumatotibia leucotreta. Next base: position 14,236 of record JALPQI010021312.1, read on the forward strand.
CAACAAATAAAAACAATAGGAAAATAAAAGTGTTGACACTATGCAAATTTCAGAACGCATCCGAATATTTTTTTCCTTTAAAATCTAAACGAGTTCGGTCGTGTTTTGTTTTCTTTCACTCTTAATTTTCAAGTTTTCGGGTAATTGCGAGATGCGAAAGTGGGATAATTCCGAAAATCACAGAAAAATCGCCAATAACTACATGAGTCTCATTTTGGAATTATCCTGAATTTTTAAGCATTGCCACGCCAAAATAAATATTTGAGGTTATTGTTTTATTATTTGTTGATTTGTTTATTTTTTGGAAGTTGAGGACTTGCAAATAAATACCTTCTAATTTGTTATTTTTGAGTTTTATTTCGCATGTTTCCTCGCTTTAGTGTGGTGAAAAATGTTGTGTTTCACTCGGCAGCAAAGCTTGTTCAACTCTCGTGCCTTAAAACCCTCGCATCGCTCAAGATTCCATTTTATGAACCACTCGCTGCGCTCGTGGTTCAAATTCTAGAATCTTTCGCTTGCTCGGGTTTCAATATTTGCACGAGAGTTAAACAATCACTTTGCTCCCTAGTAAAACAAATAACTATTAAATGACTCAAATAACTATGCACAGCTGACCTACCTATACAGTATGTTTCCACGACCTGGGCTTTTACGAAAATGGGTAGTAATACGCATTACTGGCAATCGTTTTCAAGTTTGACAAATAATTAAATTGCCCGTACAATTAATTTTATTCCCTCCGAACGATCAATGTAACGCGTGTACGTACGTAACTGCTTAGTTGTCAAACGTTGTGAATGGCTGCGATCTGTCATTAACAAGTGTAAATTAACGATTCTGTTTGAAGTACATTGCTTCTCAATTAACTTTTCTTAGAAAGTTAATTACTTTTAAAATTAGCATTTTGGATTGAATAATGTTCACGGTTTGGCTAGAAATCTGCATCGCATTCCTCGGTTTCGATAGAAGCCAGTATCATAGACTCACACTGTTAAAATTATATTGTCTATGAATTAGTTATACAGGGTGTTTGTTTCGATTTGCAATAAATTAGACAGGTTACTTGGGCCATTAATAGAAGTTGTCTGGTATATCGGCTTTTGGAAAATTCGATAATTTTTTTTTTGTTTTCATACATAATAAATGAAATGGTAAGTGTGAGAGAACCTTAAAAATAAAATAAAAGTTAATCTCAGGTGACTGACGGCACATGTCAAAATTAGTAACATTAGAATGTAATAAAGGTTGCAATAAGGTTGCAATAAAGGTTGTAATAGGTGTGGTGTTCAGTGATTAAACTTATTTTTTTAATAACTCAATAACGGTAAGAGTTAAAACACTACTTTCTTAGAGAAATTAATTATATTTGACCTAAATAAGCTTCCCTTAAAATTATAGCATATGAAGAAAAACACGCTGTATATTGGAATTAATATTGCTCCTTTCAGAATTTAGTCCGTGAATGGTGTAACAATAGTAAACTGCATATGTACCAACTTTCGGTTTCGATAACAGTCTTATACCGCCAACGGGTTTTCACGAGAACTTGCAAAACCCTATTTAGTTTTACGATAAGTAGATTGTATTGTAACATGCAATTGAACGGATAGAATTAAAAGTATGGGACCTTGTATTATAACAAGAAATATCTATGGATTAATATTCGAATAATTAAAATATTTAAAGTTAAACAAGGAGATAAGTAAGCCCGTACCTAACGTACCTATTTTATTTGTTTGTCGCCCAATTCCATTACATCCACCTCCACCCATACTGAACCGAAACTAAATTATCAGCAGCTTAAATTTAAATACAATACAATCATACCTATACACAAAATCGGTATGTGACTCGTTTTTAATAGACACTGAACACCACAGCTACATATGTACAGTCGACGTAAAATTACATTATTTGCATGCGGGAATCGACGCAGTGTAATTGCCGCTTACCTATACAAAATTTTAATTTGTTGACTTTCTTTAAAAAAAATGTAACTGTCATATACTTCTACTTATTGTAATCGCCTGTCATTATATTAAAGATGTACAATAAATTAACTTTATCCTACCTATTAAATTTTCAAACTTACAGAAACAAGTTTTACTTAACAGGTCAAAAAATAAAGGGGCTGATGACGTGCAGGGCTGACGCCTGCCAGGTCTATTGCTCTTAGAATGCCATAAATCGTAAGTATACAAATTTCTAACCTTACAGGGAGACCGTTACTCCCAGGGTTCACTGGCTCTCCAGCTATAAGCCCTTTCCTTAATGAGCCACCAACAAACATGGACTATACGCATGTTTGCATAATTTTGCATAAAACCAGGGTGACTCAGGTGACAGTAACTATGGCAATAACAGATATAAAAAAGTTGATTCTCCCATGTAAGTAAACATCATTTTTTTGAAATGTAGGTAAATTGACTTGCCATACATTAGTTAGGTTGATTATTTTCGAAAGCGGTGCAATATTAATTTGGTTTAAAACGAAACCGCCGAAAATTACGTAAAGTTTAATCGAAAATGTAACAGCGACTGTTCGGTTTAATGCATCAATTATTCCACTCAGATCCGAATGACGTAACTGCAATCATGCGATTTTACGCTACCAAGTGGTGCCCTTAACATTATTGTCATTCTAATCATCATCATATCAGCCGAAAGTCCACTGCTGAACATAGGCTTTTACCAAAGACTGCCACAATGACCGATCCTGCGCCACCCGCATCCAGCGGACTCCTGCGATCATCAGTCCGCCTTGTGGGTCTTATTGTCATTACGGGCATCCAAATTAGTCGCCTTACACCCTTCTGTTTACAAATTGTACAGTCGCCATCAGATATATCGGAACGGCCAGGATAATCACAAATACTTATTTATCTGAGCATACCTCTATTGAAATGGTGGGTTTCAACTATACTAATGTGATGGATTTTAAATATGGTAAAATATAAAAACAAATTGAAAATATTTAGCAAACTTTTTACTTTCATGTTTCGATCCATTTAGAGGGATCCTCATCACGGAGTACCCGCGACCAAAGCTCGACGTCTAGTGCGGGCTTGCGCTCTGCTAGAGTGGGTGCTGGCCGTAGGCAGCGCTGGCGGGGGCAGCGAAGGGGGAGAACTACCCTCATTGCCACTTTTGTCAAAAAGCGGATTGCACACCCACGGAAATCGGGTAATAATGTTGCCACCGAAGTCACGGCGGTTTAAAACGCTCAAAGAAATGCCCTTATACAATTTTTGGTCATATCTATAGGTAGGTATTAAACATGTGTAATTTATAAAATGCGAACATATTTTCCCAGCAAACTT
>JALPQI010021313.1:0-21898 GCA_025490895.1 Thaumatotibia leucotreta
ATGCATATTTTTCTTTAACAGGCATAAAATATTCATGTTAATTTAAAAGCCAGATAACTGAATTAGTGCATCAGGGCATATTCATATTTTTCCTCATTAAGACAACGAAGAAATTTAATCCTTAATTTAAAATTGCGTATATTCTCCATACAAATGGCGACACGAGTCAAAATTCTCCTTTGACTCAGATGGCGCGAGCGCCTCCTCGAGGTCGGACGCACGCCAAATTGCTCCCGTTGACAGCTCTTTTTGACATTCAAAATGACATAAAATCATATACATATACGTCAAGGGATGCCAGTACTCAAAGTGTCTTTAAATAAGTAGGGAAAAACAATACGAAGAAATTCATTCGAACTCACTCATTTATTTAAGTTTTTTGTTATTTTTATGACCGAATACAAGAAAACTATAACAACTGATTCTAAATAAAACTCAATACTACCGAACACGTATAAGTTACATTCGCAGAAACGATTAAAAATGAAAGAAGTTTACGGATACGATTTGGTGTAATGGAGTTTATTTTCTATACTCTGGCAACAGATTACATCATTTGAAAACACATGTGTGACGGCTAGAAGTCAAAACGATATGATGTCATCATGAAAATAATAAGAAAGATAGAATATGTTTATTATTTATTCAAATAAGTTATACTTACACAGTATAACAGTAAAAACCAAATCCTCGCGAACTACAAAGTACATAAACTTTAAGCTCAGCTTTCCATTGTCATGTCTGAGCCGCAGCCGTACCATGCAAACTGTAGCCGCACCATGATCCTACCGCATTAACACAAAAAGAACTGCCGAGTTACGGCGCCCTCCGGCCAGAAGTCTGCACTCGCGATACTTCCCTGCGGCAGATTCGGCACGAGTAAATAAGTTCGGAAGAGAGAGAGTAAGAGATAAATAAGTTCGGAAACGTAACTTATTGATTTTTCGTTTGAAACTAGAATGATTTACATATTATACTTATATTCTCTTTCCAGGGGGCTTATGATGGTCCCGATTTATCTATTTATCGTGCTACGCCTCACTTACGCACTTACATACTTGTTAGAACCTGACGGCAATAACGACAAACGATTAAAGACGGTACCATCATAAGCCTACAGAAATGGCACAAAAGGTACCTACCTACAGTACCTACTAGTTATTTAGCCGTGTTTCCCTGTAAATTGCAATACATTCCTAGTTATTTATTTGTATTTTCTATATTCTTGTTATTATACGATTTGAATACATTTGTCACCATCCCAACTCCTCCTGCGGGTGTCGTAAGAGTCGACTAAGGGATTGAAGTGTCACTGACCACTATTTGATAAAATATTAATGGTGGGCAGCAGCATCATCATAGTGGACACATTACTGCGATCGCCAATCCCCTTGCCCAGTGTGGCGATTATGGGCATTTACCCCCTAATGCGTCTATGCGCATAGTTAATAGAAGAGGCCTACGTCCAGCAGTGGACTATGATAGGCTGATGATGATGATGATAGTACTGCTTATATAAAAAGAAGTTGAAAGTTTATTTGAGATAAAACGGTTTTGTGATTTAACATCCAATCATCCATTTTACTTCAAAAAGTGATACTTCCTTACTTAGGGAAGTGGAACTGCCGATAAAGGCTAGAACGGAACTCCGGAACTCTTTGATGTTTTGTATGTATGTAACTGGTTATGCATTTTAAACAATGAAGATGGTCGTATAAGTTATTGTAAAATACCAGTTCTGATGGGGTATTTCCTTAGGAACAGAGGGAACTGGTCAAACCTTAGGATTGTGTATCATTTACAAATCAAGCATTTTCATTTATGCGCTGTAATGTATGTGGAACTGCCGATAAATACCAGAACGGAACTCCTTAACGACACGTGTTTCACTTTTGGCAGATATTTCTGATTGATTGCGTAAGTTATGGAGCGATGGCTGTCATGCAAGTTTTTGACAAAGATCAGTTTAGATGGTAGATCAAGTTAAGGCATTAAGGGAACTGATTAATGTAGAGTATTTATATAAGTTACTCTGTAAAAGAGGTTTCATACTATTGTACCTTATAGTTTCGCTCTGTCCGTCTGTCTGTCCGCAACATAGCCCAGTGGCCATTAATATTAGAAATCTGCAATTTGGTACAGATATATATATTAATCATGCCGACAAAGTGGTAGAAAAAATTAGAAAAAAAAAATTTTTTTTGTACCTCCCCAAATCATGACGTGTGAATGTTTTTTTTATTTGCTGTAATCCTATAGTGTGAAATATCGTTGAATAGGTCTTTGAAAAAGTAATAAGGGTCTTCAACCAAAATATTTTTCTAAAGTCAATCTTTTCGGAGATATCCGAAGAACTACGGAACCCAAGCATGGCCCGACATGCTATTGTCTGGTGTTTTATTACCTCAGAAGCGGCTAATGCTATTGATATGATGACGTCTTTTTAAATAAACAAGCTACTCTTTAAAAGAGGTTTCATACTATTCTAACTTCTTAGGGTTCCGTAGTAAACTAGGAACCCTTATAGTTGCGCTCTGTCCGTCTGTCCATCTGTCTGTCCGCAGCATAGCTCAGTGGCCATTAATATTAGAAATCTGCAATTTGGTACAGATATACATATTAGTCATACCGTGGTAGTGGTAGAAAAAATTTTAAAAAACATTTTTTTTGGGTATTTCCCCGACTGGTGAAGTGTGAATGATTTTTTTTATTTGCTGTAACCCAATAGTGTGGATTATCGTTGAATAGGTTTATTGAAAAAAAATAATGGTCTACAACCAAAATATTATTCTAAGGTCAATCTTTTCGGAGATATCCGAAAAACTACGGAACCCAAGCATGGCCCGACATGCTATTGGCTGGTGTTTTACTACCTCAGGAGCTGCTAATGCTGTTGATATGATGACGTCTTTTTAAATAAATAAGCTACTCTTTGAAAGAGGTTTCATACTATTCTAACTTCGTAGGATTTCGTAGTAAACTAGGAACCCGTATGGTTTCGCTACGTCCGTCTGTCCATCTGTCTGTCCGCAGCATAGCTCAGTGGCCATTAATATTAGAAATCTGCAATTTGGTACAGATATACATATTAATCATACCGTGGTAGTGGTAGAAAAAATTAGAAAAAACATTTTTTATGGGGTATCTCCCCGACTGGTGAAGTGTGAATGATTTTTTTATTTGCTGTAAGCCTATAGTGTGAAATATCGTTGAATAGGTCTTTGAAAAAGTAATAAGGGTCTTCAACCAAAATATTTTTCTAAAGTCAATCCTTTCGGAGATATCCGAAGAACTACGGAACCCAAGCATGGCCCGACGTGCTATTGGCTGGTGTTTTATTACCTCAGGGGCTGCTAATGCTATTCATATGATGACGTCTTTTTAAATAAATAAGCTACTCTTTGAAAGACTAACTTCTTAGGGTTTCGTAGTAAACTAGGAACCTTTATAGTTTCGCTCTGTCCATCTGTCTGTCCGCAGCATAGCTCAGTGGCCATTAATATTAGAAATCTGCAATTTGGTACAGATATACATATTACTCATGCCGACAAAGTGGTAGAAAAAATTAGAAAATAATATTTTTTTTGTTTAGATACCTCCCTAACTGGTGAATTGTGAATGATTATTTATTTGCTGTAGTCCTAGTGTGGAATATCGTTGAATAGGTCTTTGAAAAAAATAAGGGTCTTCAAACAAAGTTTTTTTTAAAGCCAATATTTTCAGAGACATCCGCAAAACTACGGAACCCTAGCATGGCCCGACATGCTTTTGGCCGGTTTTTTATTACCTCCGGGGCTGCTAATATACCTACAGGTTGATATAAAGTGAAAAAAAGGAATTTCCTTGTAGCGGCTACGTCACTGGTTTCTAATACCCTAAGGGCCCGGCCACATGACCACGGTGCGGCGTCGTAAACATAAAACGGCGCCGCGTCGGGGTATTGCACGCTATCGCACCGTGCGAAAATACGACGCGGCGTCGTACAGTTTAACGGTGCTGCACCGGGGAAATCCACGTTATCGCACCGTGCGAAAATACGACGCAGCGTCGTGCAGTTTAACGTTGCTGCACCGGGCAAACACACGTTGTCGCGCCGCGCGCCGGCGCCTGCACATTAACGTTGCGGTACCGTGTTTTCTTTTCTTTGCTCGTGTTGTTTTCAAACCCTGGAAAAATGACTTGGCGGACCTCCTTCCACGCTCTAGTTTTTAAAAACGTATCTTTGTAATCGTCAATTGTTTTGTCGCAGAGGACTGAACGTTCTTCTACCAAAGAAATGAACATATCGGGGATACCCCCATTTGCCAGAATTTCATTTGCCATAATTTTATTTGCCATCCTATTCAACACACATAATATTGTTTCTCATAACATCTTATGCCATACTTATTGTTTACTATATTAATCATTTGCCAGAAACTTTGTTTCCCATAAAGTCAATTTTCATAATGTCATTTGTCAGAATCATCGAAATCCGTAATTATCACATGCCACAACATCGTTTGTCATCCTAATTAGGTACTAGAAAAGACAATTTCCATAATGTTTTTTGTGAGAATCATCGGAATCCGTAAATATTACATGCCATAACATAACTTGTCATCCAAATGAAAACAAAGTGAAACTGCTATTAAAAAGTAGGTTAGGTTAGTATTCTGAGTGCCTGTGGTGTCGCATAACGTCGTCCTAAATTTTTTGCCCGAGAATATTTGTCATAATGTTAAATGGCATCCTACTCGTTTAGCCTACTTAATTTTGTGCATACACAGTGCTAGGTTAATGGTTTAAAAATATGTTCAAGTAATAAACCAGGGCAAGACCAACTTGGATTGGTTAGGTTTCTAGGGTAGGGCGGAGTTAAAAGCGTTGACTAAAAAATACTTAAGTATTTTTAATTCATTGTTTACGCATCCTCATTTTCGTAAAACCGAAAAAGGGGGGACTGGGGGGCGGAGCCCCCCACAAGGGGGGCTCGGGGGGCGAAGCCCCCCGCATTTAAAAAGAACATATTGTAGTTCCACCACCCTAACCTGGATAGGTTCGTTAGGTACCTTTCATCCCTTAGAGCAGAAATAGAAGCCCCGCGCAGCGGGGCTTCGTCGACCGGTTCCCAGAAGCCCGTTTTTTCAAACGCTTGTAACTTTTAATAATATAGCTAGTACTTATTAAAAAAAAAAACTGATAATTACTGATGGCGTTTGAATATTCCATTAAATAATATTATTGCACTTAATAATATGGCCAGCAATTAATATGGCAACAATTGCTTCTGGCATATGAATATTCTATTAAACCATATTATTGCACTTAATAATATGGAAAAGAAATAGGATGGCATTGTATGATTATGGAAGGTAATATTCGGGTAAACAAGCAGTATGTTATACAATTTTTATGGTAAACAAATCATTCGGGCAAATGAAATTCGGGCAAGTTAGATTCGGGCATATGAATATTATGTTAAATAACTGTCGGGCAAACAATAGACAACCAACATATCGGCATCTATATCCTCAACCATCTTTGAAAAAAGTGTAATTACTAGTGATCGTTATCAACGTGCACTTTCCGTGGCAATGACTACGGTTGACAGAAAAAGTAACAAATATGAAAATGCTATTTTGTTCTATTACTCGTACCCTAAAAAAAAGTACCCACCTACTCTTGTTAGAGCACATACAAACTTTATCCTACTTTATTAAAGAAAAATTTTAATGTCATTAATTTATGACCAGAGATCGAATTTCGATCGAATTTAAACAAAATGAATATTCTAGTAACTATTTCAAGTGGAGTAAGATCAGTGTTATACAGGGTGGGAATGAGTATTCGGACAGACTTTACCAATACATTTTTGATTTCAAAAGAAGTAAAAAATATTATGAGACATATGTCATTTTCGGACAAAAAAGTTTGTTTTTTAATTCTTATTTGTGATTTTTTTTGTACCACTCTAATAATACCGTCAAATGCCCTATCTTTGCCCGCTTTTTTCAAAAAAACACGAATTTCTCAAAAAAAAATTATGAAAGCCTACTACTTTTTTGGCTTAACAGGTATATTGTGATCAAATGCAGTTGTCTGTGTCTCGTAAATTTTTTTAAATCATCATTTTATTTATATTTTTTGCGATTTTGAGGGCGGGTAAAGTTACCCGGACTTTTGGCCAACATTGCCCACGTCGATTTTGCACTTAAATATAGCTCGTATAGCTTTGAAACAAGAATCACACTTAGCTTTCGGGTAATCCTATCGTTTCCTGGAAACAGCTCAGCGATAACTGTGTAAATTTTTGAATAAATCAAGTGGGCAATGTTACCTGGCAGTTTTTTCCCTTTCCCATACAAACGGCACCTGAGATTTCAAAAGTGTTAGGGTTGTCACTTTTGAGTTAATTTGTGTAAAGCGTTAAGGGTTAAGGTAAAATAAGACAAAGCTTATGATGAATATTTTTTTATTAATATTGAATAATAGAAGAATACTTGGGTACTATGAGTAATTGAAAACAATAAAAAAATTCTTGATATCAATTAACAATTATTAACATGTTAAATTTCAAATAAATCAACATCAACTTTTTTTTTTTATGTTGGCACAACAAAGTGGCTCCACTCCACCTGATCATAAGTGAAAAGTAGAGCCCAAATCGCGGCGGCAACGAACAGGAGACAATCAGTAACCTGTTAGTTGCCACCGCCTTGCTGGCCCGCTAGATGTTTCTTCACGCTTCGTTTAAAGGGTCCCAACTTATAGGTATGCGGAAACACATGTGCCGGTAAAGAATTCCACTTTTTTATAGTTCGGCATATGAAGGAATTGCCGAATTTCTTAGTACGTGTGGCAATATTTTCCACGGTGAAGGAGTGACACCGCAAACCGGCACGTGTGGTTTTATAACGGAAAGGGGAGGGCGGGATGAGGGAAAATAACTCTTCAGAACACTCACCATGGTACAGGCGATAAAAAACGCTCAGAGAACCAATGTCCCTACGTAGTTGAAGGGGTTCAAGGTGCCTGGTAACCTTAGAGTCGCCTATAATACGGACTGCCCGCCGCTGCATCCTATCGAGAGCATCGAGTAGGTATTGGGCCGACCCATCCCAAAGATGAGAGCAGTACTCTACGCAAGACCGAACTTGTGTCTTATAAAGAAGACAAAGCTGGTCGGGCGCAAAGAACCGATGCACCCTATTCAGGATGCCCAGCTTTTTTGATGCCGTGATAATTATTGACTCGATGTATTTATTTTGATTTAGATTGCAGCGTATATCCATGCCAAGCATATTCAGGCTATCTCGTAAACCAAGAGGAGTGTTCTGAAGAGTTGGAACTGGGTGGAAGGAAGACGTTTTGGTGGAGAAAGCGCACACTTGAGTCTTTTTGGCGTTGAACTCGACCAGGTTATCGGAACCCCATTTGCAAATAAGATCCAGAACCCGATCGAGCTCAACGACAAGATCCACACGTTTGTCGCCAACTTCTGCCCTGCTTGCCCCAGGCCGACCGAGATAACGCCCATGGACCGTACTGTCATCTGCATAACAATGAATGTTTCCTAAAGGAAGTAAGTCATTGATATGCAGAAGAAAGAGGGTAGGCGATAAGACGGAGCCCTGAGGGACGCCAGCATTCACTGTCATGAACCGCGAATCACATCCGTCAACCAGGACACGGATTCTGCGCTCATGCAGGAAGTCAGCAATCCATTTGCATAGCTGGGCAGGCAGGCCATACGCAGGGAGCTTGGAGAGAAGAGCTTTGTGCCAAACCCGATCAAAAGCCTTGGCGATGTCAAGACTGATTGCCAAGGCCTCGCCGTGTTTGTCGATTGCCTCCCCCCAGAGGTGCGTGACATACGCTAGAAGATCATCCGTTGATCTTTTCGGCCTAAAGCCATACTGTCGATCATACAAAAGAGAGTGATCCTCTAGGTAACGGATCAATTGGTCGTTCATGATCCGCTCCATCACTTTGCACAACACTGAGGTTACGGCATAGGATAGTTAGATGGGTCTGAACGGTCACCCTTTTTGGGGACCGGCTGCACAATAGCCTCTCTCCAAGCTTCCGGAATGCTACCAGACGAGTACGAAAGACTAAAGAGGCGCGTCAATACCGGAGACAACTCTGCTGCACATTTCCTGAGTACAATCGCTGGGATACCGTCAGGATCACTGGCTTTTCGGATATCAAGTGACTGTAAAGCCCGGCGTACATCGCGATGCCTAAAATGAATTTCGGGCATCACGGCACCACAGGCAGGTATGGATGGTGGTGGCATAGAGCAGTCATCAAGACGAGAGTTCGCAGCAAAGAGGCTAGCCATGAGATCGGCTTTCTCTTGCGCCTGATGAGCCAATGAACCATCTGGTAATCTCAGCGGTGGCAGCGATGGTTGGCAGAAATTTGACTGCACAGTTTTGGCCAGACGCCAGAAACTTCGCGACCCAGTTGGGTGCGAGGCTAGCTCCGAACCTACGTTTGCAACGCGCTGGGCGTCGGCTCTAATATACGCCCTCTTGCAGACCTTGGTGGCAGCATTGTAAGCTGCTTTCAGCGAAACAATACGCCGCCTGTTTGTTGTTAACGGCTTCAGCGCACTCGCTATTGAACCAGGGTCGTCTACGGCTCTTAATGACGACATCGGAATAAGGGATGTAGTATTCCATTCCTAGACCGATCTCGCCAGCAATAGACGCAGCACTCGCTGAGGGATCCTTCTCGCTAAAGCAGCGCTGCACCCAAGGAACGGACGCGAAATAATCACGCATGCCGTCCCAATCTGCTGACGAGTAGTGCCATACTCTGCGCTTTACCGCCGGCGATTGAGGTATGGCTGCGCTGGGTACTGTACTGGATACCAGGCAGTGGTCAGAGGTGCCTAAGGGTGCGTTGACCACAACCTGGTACCCAGTTGGATGGGAGGTCAGCAAAAGGTCCAGCAGAGAGGGCGTTTGTTCAGCTATGTCGGGTATCCTAGTGGGCTGATCCACTAACTGAACAAGATGATGGGTTAGAGCAAACGCGTGCGCGATTCTGCCAGCATGATTAATGGAGGGGGAACCCAACCAGGAGTCGTGGTGGGCATTAAAGTCCCCCAAACATACCAATTCAGCAGCAGGAAATCGCGCTTGCGCCTCATCTGATGCCCAACTCAGGTGGTCAAACAGTCGAGTTGTCTCAGCGTCTCCTGAATGGGGTCTGTATAGGCACATGTAAATACGGCATTGGAGGCCAAGGCTTACAAGAACCAAAAGAATGGGAAGAGAGGGATCCTCTAAGCAATGCAAACGTCGACAACACACATCAGAACGGACAAACAGACAGACCCCGGATTTCGCGAGGAAGTTATCCTCAAGCACGTAACCGGGGTACTGAAGGTAGGACGTATCCGCTGGACGTCTAATCTGTGTCTCCGTCAAGAAGAGCATGGCGGGTTTGGCCGTCTCGAGGTGTTGATGGACGGCGTTCAGATTCGAATGGAGTCCGCGGCTATTGGCGAACTCAACCTGGAATAGGGTGGTGGGGGAGTGCACCGCCGTATGGTTATCTATTCTTGTTTGCACTGGCATATTTATATAAAAAAAAGGAAGGAAGAAGGAGGAAGCGTGAAGCAGGGAAAAAATCAGTCACGGTAAAAGGGGCAAAAAGTGGAGCTGGACTGTTTCACCTTAGACTTGTCGAAAAAAAGGAGTGACATTGACCCGTCGGACGGAAGGGCCCCCGAACCCCCCCAGAAGTAGTCGCCGGGTCCCCATCTTCCGGTCACCAACCGGCACGACGATCTACCCCGAGATTATGCGCGGCATGAAAGGGCAGCCTCTCTGGGCGGTTAACCCCGATTGGGCCCCTGTACTATACCGCGGGCGGCCAGCGGAACAACCGTTTCAACGGGTCTCCCTGGCCGACGGGTCAACACAATCCTCCTGACAATGGAGACACATAGTCCATCCCAGACCCCCGTTAAACGCAACTGATAATACCCCGTAGCCCTGGTAAATACACCGGCTGACCCCGAAACACGGCAAATACGAAGGTAAGTCATTTCACGGGCGTTTACACCGAATGTACGGTGGTAGCCAACCAGGCGGGTACTAGTAAAAATACCCTACCACCGGCTGAGAAGCTGGATACTCAGTATTTCCCTTAGTCGACTCCTACGACACCCACGGGAAGAGAGGGGCGGTGATTTTTGTATTCTTACTCCGTCACCGCACGGATAACTCTTGTTCATATATTAAAAGAAACGTACCTAATTAAAGTAAGTATAATAATTCTTACCTATAATTTTAGGTAAGTACTACCTCCTACCAATCGTCCATCCAACCCTCATCACCATAACCCACTAGTCTTTTCCATATAATCTCCAATAGCCTCTATATGCCTGCTGGGACCGGTTCACGGATATCTATTTTTGTGCCCGTGAATAGGTTGCAGCAGGTGTAAAACACAGCAAATTTCTCCAAAGGGCCTCTACGTGTTGGATCTGTATCCCCACGCAAGCCTATCAAAAGACCGGGATTTATAGGCCCGTTATCAAAGAGAGATAATAATACACACGAATTGAGAACACTTTCCTTTTAACATTAAAGTCTGTTGATAATACTCGTAGTGTAAAAAGAATAAAAACAAAAGTACAATGTAAATATTCGTTTATAAAACAATAACCTCTTTTATTCGCAAAGGCTGGTAAATACAACTAGGTGACAACCCTAGGACGTTTTTGGCGATGGGCAAAGTTTACAATGACCGGCTGCTACATGGCTGGGTAACATTCTCTAAGACAATAACTCCGTAAATAATAGGCTTTTAGTAACTTTATTAACAGAAAAACAATCTACACATCTTATTTTATTACATGACATGAGTTTTACCTACCAGCGTCTTCCCTGTTTTGCACAATTCACCTTGAAACTTCACTAAGAATTTGCCCGCCAAATAACGCACTGCATTCAACGAGTTGGAATAAGCTACTGATTGACGTTAGCGGCAAATATGATGCGCCGTATTGCCATCCATATAACCTAGTTTCTACTAAAAATAGTGGACTTGCCAGAACTCTGATCAAATTTACTCCACAAACCGATTAAAAAAAAATTGCGTTACGGGCAAACTTTCCCGTGGTGGCAATGTTGGCGCATTTGACGGTAAATTGTAAGGAACGAATTTTAATTTCGGTGTAGGTAATTATTTATTATAATTAAAATGACTATAATTTATGAAATTTTAATAATCTATAAAATACCTGTGTATTTGATTTTTGTGTCAACCACATTTTGCCACCAATACCGCAGTTGCCGCACGTTGATAACGATCACTGGTGTTTACTAACTGAGTAAACTGAGAAAGAAACTTGGTGCTAAAAGGATTGTGACGTTCCTTTCAGAAATTAAAGTCATTTTAATTATAATAAATAATAATTACCTAAGTACACCGATTTTAATCATTTATTCAAATTATACTGATTAAACCAGTAAACGACTAAAATGTATCAAACAGATTTGGCTGTCAAACTTTCACGTCAAATAAAAAAATCCATTATACATACAGGGTGGTTAGTGAGTAACCCGACAAACTTGAAAGGTGTATTCCTGACCACATTTTGAGACTATAATGTCATATGAACTTTTCTGGAGTCAGCTTAATTTAAGAGATAATGACAGTCATGTTTAAAAAAAGATCTATGTTCATAATAAGTCACTGATAAATGCCTGCACGATTAAAATTCTTACGCTAATAGTTTTTATCTTGACATACATACTGACGAAAGTTAGAGAAAATGACAAAATGTATCAGGAAATTTTAACCTAAGAAATATATATATATATATATAAAATAAATTCTTTCCTTACAATTTATTATTAAACATGTATAAAAAAATTTAAAAAATCATAAAAAAAATTAAAAAATCAAACTTTTTTGTCCGAAAATGACATATATATATGTCTTATAACATTTTTGACTTCTTTTGACATCAAAAATTCATTGGTGAAGTCTGTCCGTATACTCATTTCCACCCTGTACTCCTCTTGAAATAGTTACTAGAATATTCATTTTGATTAAAATAAAGACTGCAAAATGTCATTTATAGTACTGTTATGTGTCATAAATTAATGACATTATTTTTTTTCTTTAATAAAGTAGGATAAAGTTTGTATGTGTCCTAAGGAGAGTACTATTTTTTTTGAGGGTACGAGTTATAGAACAAAATAACATTTTCATATTTGTTACTTTTTCTGTCAATCATAGCCATTGCCACGGAAAGTGCACGTTGATAACGATCACAAATAATTACACTTTTTTCAAAGATGGTTGAGAATATATAGATGCCGATTTGTTGATTTCTTTGGTAGAAGTACGTTCAGTCCTCTGGGACAAAACAATTGACGATTACAAAGATACTTTTTGAAAAACTAGTGCGTGGAAGGACGTCTGCCAAGTCATTTTCCACGGTTTGAAAACAACATATGCAAAGAAAAGACAAAACTTGGATGCATCTACTCAACACGGCACCGCAACGTTAATCTGCAGGCGCCGGCGCGCGGCACGACGCCGCGTCGTATTTTCGCACGGTGCGATAACGTGCAATACCCCGATGCCGCGCCGTTTTACGTTTACGACACCGCACCGTGGTCATGTGGCCGGGCCCTAACTGATATGTACATTTTGGCTTTGTGCAATGGCTATGACACTCTGAATAACATCCATTTCTGTGAATATTAAGTTCTAAAGATGTGATCCACACAGGATTGATGAGATACCTCAAATATATAAATATGCAAGTATATTTATATCTTTTTTATTAACCCATGATTAATTTTCAATCAAAAAGTAAAAAGAAAGACTACTGAGCACCTATTTACGATTGGCCATTTGTGCAATTTGTTATAAATGTTATGAATAACCCTCTGCCGCTGATGTGACGTCTAGTAGATACCAGTGCATTGCAATGTCGCCGTTACAATGTGGATAACAAGATTTAATCATATCACGTCACCAGACCAGTGGCAGTCGTCTTCGTCAGTGGCAGAAGGGTAACGAAGGCTGTCATGAACTGCTCCTTGGTGAACCGAGGGAATTACAGTTACAGAAACAGGATCGATTTTTTTTTCAAGCCTGTAGGAGTGTCCCTCTGCTGGGCAAAGGCCTCTCCCTCAGATCTCCACAGCTCCCGGTTCGGTGCCAACTCTGGCCAATTGTTGGCGAAGGCGTCCAGGTCGTCCCGCCATCTCCGCCTGGGCCTGCCTCGTACCCGCCTAGTTTGCTGCATCCACTTGCTGGCTGTAATAGCCACCTTTCTGGATGCATGCGGTAGACGGTAGACGTGGCCGGCCCAATCCCACTTTAGCCTGGCAGACTTTCATTTGGACTTATGACTTTAGGTGAGTGACCATGTTTGGGCATCGTAGGTTAGGAGACGGGCAGGTTACACATGTCGACTAATTTGCGCTTCAGTGACATTGGAAGGTCGCCCTTCATTAGCTCTTTCATGGACCAGTAGCTCTTCCCGGCATTTTGAATACGGCGTTCAACTTCCTTGTCCTGCCTGTTGCTGAAAGGGACTAGCTGGCCTAAGTAGATATACTCATCGACATAATGTATCGTCTGCCCGTCTACCTCGACCCTACATTATAACCAAGGAGCGGAATTTTATTCTTCATTGCAAAAACTAATCTGTCAGAGGGATTGACCGAGCTGTTTTATCGACTATCGATAAATAATTGACACTTAACGATTCGTCATTTGTTTTTATTTATTGTAATCAGGCTTTTAGGTATACGTATTGTACAGTCGCGGCAGATTATTAGGGACATTATTATTTTGTTCTATGCCACTGTCATTCAAATTATTTTAATATGGAACAAAGTTTGAAAAGTTAATCAGAAATGGAATACACATTTTTTTAAATGTGTTTTAGAGTTAATTGAACAATCATTAAACACCATGTTGTTCAAAACATTATTGGTCGACAGTGTTTTCAAAAATAAAATTACATTATTTATTATGTCACTGTCACTCACTGGGAGTCACTGTACTCGTATATATCCAAAAGCCTAATTACATTATGTTCACGATGTTTCATTAAGTACAATTTTGTTTATCGATAGTCGATAAAACACTCCGTTAATCCCTCTGACAGTTTGATTTTTGCTATGAAGGATTCCGCTCCTTGATTATAACGTTACGTTACGTTACGTTACGAAATATTTTTTGCAAAGTAATAGTCAACATGTTTAAAACACTAAAATTGCGAAAAAAATCACATTCCCATACAAAATGTGAAAGATCACGGGACCAATATTTTTTTCGCAAGGTGGCCCAAGGTGATGCCACATGCAAAACAAATTCCTACTTGTTTTCAAATTTTTTTTATTAAAAAAAATTGTACGGAAGCAAATATCTCGACGTCGAAGAAAAAATACCTTAATTTTTGTAAATGAACATCTTCCTGAAAGATGACATTATTTCGATTTAAAAACAAGTTGAACAGCATTGTTTTTCAAATAAAATCAAAACAATTTGAATGCTGTTTTATTCCGATTAAAAAATAAAATGAAGTGTTCTTTCAATATTATATACTATCTATGTTATTTAAGGTACTTTCCCTCCATGTGGAATTGCCGTGGGACGCCCTGTATAATAGATCAGTACATATAGGCTGCTCGCGAGCATTGCTACATATTGCTACGTATTCCTAACCATATTTAGAGTCTTTAATGTTACATGAAATGTCCTGGATTTGGCTTGGATTAGAGATAATCAACCCTTTTTCGAATAAGTTTAAGTTGTGATAATACTGATAATAAATACTCAAATATTTAATGCCCTCGCTGGGATTTGAACCCGGAACCTCCAGAATAGTAGGCATATTCACTA
This sequence comes from Thaumatotibia leucotreta, assembly GCA_025490895.1. Lineage (NCBI taxonomy): Eukaryota > Metazoa > Arthropoda > Insecta > Lepidoptera > Tortricidae > Thaumatotibia > Thaumatotibia leucotreta. The sequence goes on from JALPQI010021313.1 coordinate 14,878, forward strand.
CTAAGTAGGCTACGGAGAAGGCTGACTAATAATATAACTTATCTGACTCTTTTATTATAGGAACCAGGACTTGCCAGAGGAAGATCAAGAATTTATTATAGAGAAAGGTACTAGTCATGTAAATAATCCAATTACAGGGCTACGGATAATTAATGTAAAACATTTTCTGGATCAATTAGCTAAGATCAATGATCATGGCCCATAATTTGGATGTAATTTTTCTTATATGAAAATTACATCTGAAAACTGAAAGAACTGCACTCGACATTCAATTTTTGGTGTGAAATGTGCAAGAGAGATCTTAATGTCAGTTCTGAATGAACGCTGCGATGATAGTATGGATGTAAACCATCAAGCTGTTTTAGCTCTGATGTCTATAGGATCAGGATTTACTCATTTAGAAGTGCTTACCTACTTCTAAATTTAAAATGCTTGGCTTTACTCCTAAATTATATTTGGCAACTCAAAACACAGTTTGTGAGTGGTGAGAAAGAGTAGCAGCATATTGTATGGCCGATGCCGCCAAACAAAAACCAGACTGCAATATCTCAAGGAAATGTTAGTGCGGATGGAAAACCGATGATTGCTGTAATCATAGATGCGTGTTGGTCTAAGAGGTCCTACCGTACAAATTATTATTATAACGTTATAATGGCGGGACCAGACTGTTTGAATATAACTTAGAAATAGAAGAGGTACTATTTTTTCACAAAAGGTAAAACAATGCAATATGAATTGATCGAATTCAGGATCTGGTCCCGCTATTATTATGGTTACTGCGAAACCGTCTCGACGTTTTTACCAAAATCGGATAGATTAGATAATTATTCAATAGGGGGGCTGCATAATTAATGAACAATAGTATATTTAGTAGCAGTATTCCCCCCATGCGAAGCCGCCGTAGCTAGTTATAAAAAATTACTTTATTTCCACAACATAACGTAATATTTATAAATGTACCGTGTGTAATAATAATAACATTAATAACAATCATACCTCGTGCGAAACTAAATGTAAGTTTTGTTAACCGTTATAATGGCGGGACCAGATCCTGAATTCGATCGATTCATCTTGCATTATTTAGTACTGAATTAGTACTATTTGGTACCAGTTGTAAAATAATTTGTACCTCTTCAATTTCAAAGTTATATTTAATCAGTCTGGTCCCGCCATTATAACGTTATAATGGCAGAACCAGGTCCTGAATTCTGTCGATTCATATTGCATTATTTAGTACTGAATTGGTACTATTTGGTAACTTTTGTAAAAAAAGTGCCTCTTTTCAAAGTTATATTTGAAGTAGTCTGATCCCGCCATTATAACATTATAATGGCGGAACCAGGTCCTGAATTCTGTTCATATTCTGTCGATTCATATTGCATTATTTAGTACTGAATTAGTACTATTTGGTACCTCTTGTAAAAAAAAATAGTACTTCTTCCATTTCAAAATTATATTTGAAATAGTGTGGTTCCGCCAGACCATTTGATTCAGACTATTTTCCGCCATTATAACGCTATAATTTCGGGACCAGACTATTCGAAATATGATTTTGAAATGGAAGAGGTACTATTTTTTTTACAACAGGTAACAAATAGTACCAATTCAGTACTAAACAATGCAATATAAACCGACAAAATTCAAGATCTGGGTCCGCCATTATAACGTAATAATGGCGGGACCAGACTATTTCAAATATAACTTTGAAATGGAAGAGGTACTATTTTTTTTACAAAAGGTACCAAATAGTATCAATTCAGTACTAAATAATGCAATATGAATCGACAGAATTCATGACCTGGTTCCGCCATTATAAAGTTATAATGGCGGGACCAGACTGATTGAATATAACTTTGAAATTGAAGAGGTACAATTTTTTTTACAACAGGTACCAAATAGTACTAATTCAGTACTAATAAATAATGCAATATGAATCGATCGAATTCAGGATCTGGTCCCGCTATTATAACGGTTACAATTTTTGTGGAACAACTCAAATTATTTTATAAAATATTTTTTAACCCCTCGTATGCTTCCTGTCAAATTACGTTACTGAAAAAGTGACCTTGACACTTAAAACAATAGATTTAAATTCCCACGCACGGATCCGTGTCTAAGCATACGAGGGGTTAAGTTATTTTTTTAAGTTGGTAGTAACACTACTATGTACCTATATAAAGTTAAATATTAGATGCCATATACAAAGAAAAAAGACCGAAGTTCCCCAACGCCAGAGGTGGGATTTGATCCCAAGGTCCTCAGTTTTCGTGGCTGATGCTTAAATCACAGGAGGAACATTCCATGAAAACGTCTACTTTTTGTCGCTTACGACTTACTATGGTAGCTACCCTAATAAAATATCCTAGCTGTTAGGAAACACTGCCAATATTAAAGCCTTGATATGTTATTATTATGACATAACTCAGAGTACTAATTTAATTTTTAAAAAGTATTGAAAATACAGTGTCGTTTACGACATGTTTTCATGGAATGCTCCAGGAGTGGCCGAGTAGTTTAGGCATCAGCCGCAGAACTGAGGACGTGAGTCCAAATTCCACCTCTGGCGTTGGTAAACTCCGATATTGATTATTAGTACCTATGTGACATCTAATATTTAAATTAATTAAAGTAATATTTTTTTAGGATCTACTTTTTTGTTGTAATTAAGATAATATAATAAATGCCCTAATGTTTTATGTGCATTTTTATTTTTATAATGAAGGCAACTTAATTTGGTAAAGAAGTCCTGAAAAAACCTGATAACTGCTGGTAAGTCACATTAATAATTATACAAATGTAATGCATAATTCCATTCATTTGGCTTTTCTCGGAAACTACTTCACCTAATCCATTGCACTGAACCGAATTGTGGCAAAGATAGAATCGGGTTTTTTCTTCAAGATACGAAAATAAGAGTGTGCATTACATCTAGGTATACACTTATTAATCTCATTAAACAATTTTTCAGGTACATTAAATTCTTAATAATCTCCAATTTAGAATATACAACGCGTTACACTACCCACTGAAAACCTTGAACAGGTTGATTTGGTAGGTTTATACTGAAAGACTTTTGCTATGGAGCTAACCCTGAAATTCCAAAAAAAAATGGCTCTTTCATACAAAATGTCGTTGTCAATCGGTCACTATGTATGAAAAAGACATTTTTTTTTAGATTTCGTGATTGGCCCCATAGTCAAAGTTATTCAGTATAGCCTACTAAATCACCCCCTTCAAGGTTTTCACCACTATACCAAATTAGTGTGGACTCGCAAAATGTGCGTCGTTGGCACTGTGCAATCGTTGGCGTTGGCGGACTCTGTACGTTTGGCGCACACAGCAGTGGGTGAATGTCCACGAAAAGCGGGTGATAGTGTATACTCAGGGCCTATATTCAACAATATCGTGCTCTCATTAGGAAAAATAGAACATTTTTATTTTTAATGATAGTGTACTATGGCTTGCCTTACAACCAGTTGGTCAAACAGGCATACTCTCTAACCAAGTCAATATTGTTCTTCCGCGGTTTTTTTTTCTCTTAGTATTTCCTAATCAGAATACGATGCTGTACAGTCGCCATCTGATATAGCGGAGCGGCCAGGGTGCTCATAAATATCTCAGCAGGCCGCTATTATGATGGCGTTATTTGGTTATGGCAGATATTTTTGACTGCCGTGGTCGCTCAGATATATCTGATGGCCACTGTACCAAATTGATGCCGAGAAATGGCTCATTTCTTGGCATGTCGCAACTTCGGAGATAGATAGATAGATACTGTATGTAACAGATTTTACAATTGAAACAGGCTACAACAAATCATTCTACGCTTACCTACTACTAAAAAGTCAAAGTAAATATATATATACAATTTTAGACCTTATACTCTAGACATAAGTAAAAAAGTGTTTACATATTTTTGCCTTTGACTGTACGTGTTTCAATCAACAAGACGCGCAGATTTTAAGTAATACCTAAACTAAATTCAAACCACGCGACTACGAGAGTGAAACAATTACATACCTATGAAAATACATGCATTGGATACACGCCCCATAATTGTATATTATTAAATCTGTCTTTTGCATTGCATTTGCACGACTCGAAATGACAAGGATAGTCTTATAAAATCTATCCCTCTCTATCTTTTTACCATCTAGTACTTTGACAAGTGTAATTTTTCAAAGGAGGTAGTGATAAATTACAAACTCGGCCGCTTTCATTAAAAAAAATCACCAAGGTTCAATGACCCCACTCGGTAAAATGAGATAGTGTGCGTGAAGTGCGTGTGTGTGCGAAATGGGGAAATTTGACAGAATCTGAAAAATTTCCCACATCTATCCGACCCTTAAGACCCGTTTGTCTTTAAAATATGAGTGATAATTGTGAAAGTTTAAATCAATTGCATAGGCTACGGAGGCTGACAAACCGCTCGAAAATATATAATAAATAAATATCTGGGACCTCTTACACAAATCATCCTAGTCCCACGGTAAGCTCAATTAAGGCTTGTGATGTGGATACCAGGCGACGATATATAATAGATACATACAGATACTTAAATACATCGACAGCCATGACCAAGGAACAAATATTTGTGATAAATAAATACACAAATAATGTCCTCGCTGGGATTCGAACCCGGAACCTCCAGCTTCGTAGGCAGGGTCACTACCGACTAGGCTACGGAGGCTGACAAAACAGAAACTGGCGGCTGATCTTACTGTTAGGTGCATTTTGGTTTTCTCTCTTTTTCTTCAATCTTTCTCCATACACTGTAGGATATAGGCCTCGTCCATTTGTTTTATGGAATAGGAGGCAAGCGAGCAGACGTATCATCTGATGGTAAGCGATCACCGCCGCCCATGGACACAACACCCGTGGTATTACAAGTGCTTTGCCCGACCTTTAATATGAATTAATTTGCCAAATATCGCTTGCCAACCAACTTTTCGCAGATAATTCACTTGGCATACCAACATTTACCAAATGTTTATTTGCCAACTATCATTTGGCCGAATTTTCATTGGCAAATAGGTTAGGTTGGAATTTGATAATATTTGTGCAAAAGGTCAAACGAACAAACGAACCTACGTCTGCGTATTACAGTTGGGAAATGATCATTCGGCGAAATGATCATTCGGCGAAATGAAATTCTGCGCCATGTTGGTTAGAAAGTGTATTCGGCAAAATTACTTTCGGCGATCATTTAGAGAACCAGGAACCCTCATAGTTTCGTTATGTTCGTCTATCTGTCTGTCCACAGCTTAGTTTAGTGACCGTTAGTACAAAAAAATGCAATTTGGTATAGGTATAGGAACATATTAGTCACGACATAAAGTATGAAAAATATTTTAAAATCATGAATACTAGGCTAATATAATACATAAAAAAAACTATTTAAGAACATAATCAGCCTAGGTAGGTTTTTGATCAATTACGGAACCCTATATTGCGCATGGCTCGACATGCTTGAGGCCGGGTTTTCACTATAGAAGTAACTAAGCATAATTATGTGTATATAAACATAGGTAATACATTCGAGAATTCACCCTACGTTCTGCCGGCATCGGCAATACAAATTAAATTGCAACTATGTCCCATTAAGGCAGATATTAAACGACATTCCTGACCCCCCACTTGAGGGGGGCAGAGCGAGGGGGGAGGGGGGATGTTCGGGTAAAGCGAGGCTCGGGACAACACGGGAACGCCACCGATGATACGATTTTCAGTAAAATAGGAAGTTTTTTTATTATAACTAACGTGAGACTTAAACATATTTAAATATTTTGCAAACGGGCACATGTCGGGCTTTGGTCGCGGGGATTCCATGAGGATTCTCTAAATAGATCGCAACATGTCGAGCAATTATTGACTTAAATTACATGAGTAACCCGTCTGCTAAATGTTTAAAACAGGAAGGATTTTTGTTAGAAATCTTTCCGTTGTTTTTTGTCCACTAAAAATATGACATAGTGGACTTCTTGTACGTTTTGGTTATCATGATTTTTATATTCAATAATATCTACATCGAGGATGATATACCTACGGTATTGGAATTTATTTGATATAAAGTTAAAATATAAACGTGACCATAAATCAGGGACAAGTTAAAAACATTAATTTTGACCCATTCATCTACAGTTTTTTTTGTTTTAAATGTCCTAATAAAGTATTTACCTAATTTATTTCTTAAAATAATATGTGGAATTATATTAGGAATTTTAAGTTTTATGAGTATACATATTATAAAGGCGATAAGTAAGTTGTCACTAAGTAGGTAAGGTTAAGGTATTTAGATTAATGTTATATCACTGTGGTAAGGTAGAAATTGGTAACAGATACATACATACACGATTGTTTATATTTATTTTGTTACAAAATATTATTTTATGGCAGTTTATTTTACAAGTAGCGACTACATGTTTTTATTGAATATGAATTGTATAAACGTTCATTATTTCTAGTAAATTTTGAACACCTATGTTTTTATTTAGTCAAAATTAATGTTATTTGGCACACTGACTTGTTATTTGTTACTGACTTCTTACCTGACGTACGCCATTTTACTCCAGTTTCCCCTATACATACCTATAGGTATTTATATAGCATCACATCATACGTTGATAGGTAGCTTATTGTAAATTTGAATTTAACAATTAGCTAGATATTTACATGTACCTAGATAACAATTAATTTATGATTTACAATACATTGTATTAAGTTGCATAACTTACATGTATAATATTTTATTTTCATTTTTAACTTACATGTACATTACATAAACTTAACTTGGATCACCTACTACCCTACTAGGCTCAAAAGAGGAATTCTGACAAAAAAATATACAAAAATGTTAAAATAAAAAAGTTCAGGGAACAACTTTATATAAAATGGCCCACAAATTTGCGCCTACATTTTTTGTAGACCTACCTACGTCCTACATCCTTCAGAGATTTTTTACATTAATCCACGTGTCTTTTGGTGTATAAAAAAAATCAAATTATAAGTAGGTAGGTACATA
>JALPQI010021314.1:0-17548 GCA_025490895.1 Thaumatotibia leucotreta
CATGTTATTCTTAAGGTTCTCTCACACTTGCCATTTGAATAATTACGTATGAAAATGAAAAAAAAGAAACGAAATTAACAAAAGCCGATATACCAGGCAACTTCTATTAATGTCCTAAGTAACCTTTCCAATTTAACGGAAACATAAAAAAACACTCTGTATATATTTTTTTAAATGTCGGAAGTTGGCTGCGCATAGACAATTTCATTTTGCCGCCTTTTTCTACTGAAAAGCGTTGATCGGGTCTCGAATTACCTCATTAAAGAACTCTAGCTTTAAATTTTAATTTAATGTAATTGTACATATATATATCTTGCAGTGACATACATGTAATGCCATACGATAAATAAATAAATAATTAAAGTCATTGTGGGTTGAGGGGCTGAAATCTGTTAGTAGACGGACTTTACTGATAGATGGTCTTACCCGCAATGTCCTTAGTTTATTATTCTACTACAAGAGTTATTAATTACCTCACAAAAAAGTAAATAAATAAATATCTTGGGACATCTTACACAAATCAAACTAGTCCCACGGTAAGCTCAATTAAGGCTTCTGATGTGGGTACCAAGCGACGATATAAGTATATAATAGATACATACATTTATAGATACTTAAATACATAGACAGCCATGACCAAGGAACAAATATTTGTGATAAATAAATACACAAATAATGCCCTCGCCGGGATTCGAACCTGGAACCTCCAGCTTCGTAGGCAGGGTCACTACCAACTAGGCTACTGAGGCTGACAAAAAAGTAAAGTATCACTAGACTTACATAAACTATTCTTGTTTTAATATACAAATACTCTTTATTGCACACCTCAATAAATGAAAACAATTACAGAAAAAGTAGCGACTTACCTAGAGGTAGACAACAGGCGGTCTTATATCTACAAAATTTACTATACAATCAAATCCATTCATCAACATTATACTATACAACATGTCAATGTCTATAATCGTAGGTGGCACGCATGTAAAACGCACATACATGCACCTCTCCATAATGGTCCATTAGCAAAGCCATCGCACATGGGTCAAGGTTTAGCATTGAGTCGTCATGTTGGTAGCGATGCACTGATTGCTCTATTCAGTGAATCATCGCTGAATTAGGAAGTTGTCTAGTCTATGCCTTTTTTTTATGATGATTCCTTTTAGCGATTCTTTGTTTGCGTTGCGTTTACTTCCTACTATTATGAATATATCAACGAGATTTTTTTGCTTGTAAGTTGGAAATAATTTTCAGTAAAATTACGATAAAATTGTGAAATGGGGGTTGACCGCTGCTATTACATTCTCTGGCTCTCACTCTGGCTATCGAAACGTGCATATAATTATGTGTTAGTTTTTAGTAAAAGTCCCACTTTGTCGCTTACCATAAAGACGAGATTTCCTTGTATCTTCATATGAATAAACTGACAAAGCGGCTTTATGGCAAACGACAAAGTGGGACGTTTTACTAAACTCACTCACATATATATTTCTAAAATGTGCTCCTTTTAGTAACAAAAGAAGAAGTTTTCGTTGTGTTATCACAAAAAAATAAACTTCACAAGAGAATTAAGTCTTTATCTCGAAAACTCAAAAAGTTCATTTGACATTTTATTATAAACAGCGTGTGTATTTGATACGGGCGAATATTTTAGTGGCGATTACTATCGGACCTAGGGAACCTATTTACATAAATTTATTTTAGAAATTAAGGTATTTTTTTTTTTTCATACAAAATAATTGAGCCCGCAATGTATTGCATCCACTGGTAGCCACATTACTTAAAGTAGACATAAGTATCTAAACGTCATACGAGTCTCATGTCAGTTGGCCGGCATACATTGCTGCTGGGTTGCACTTTAGAAAAATCATTACACCTAATCAACAACAAAATTTAACGAAATGGTTATCTTATACGACTCGTAGGATCAGATATTATAGCTGGATTAATTATTCGCCCGTATCAAATACCCACGCTGAATATTAGATATCATCCAAAGAAAAAATACCGAGTCCACCAACGCTGGTGGTAAGATTGAATCTACGCGTCTTATGCCTAAACCACTTGGCCACTCTAGTATTTTTAATATGATATTTATAATTTATATACATAGGAGTGCTACAACTTGATAACAAACTCAAAATATTTAATGAGCAAATTCTCTTTATTTTTGCCACTAAAATGAAATATGAAAATTTGGGTAAATTTTATACTATTTCTGCTCAGAATCACGAGCTGATTCCATTTCCGGCGAAAAAAAAAATGTATCAAAAATTTCATACATATTTCGAATATCCTCTTGTGTTACCGCCATAGAAGGTGTATGGAAAATAGTAACACAATAGGAAAAAAAATCATGGGACACTTTTTTTTCGACGGAAATGGAATCGGCTTGTGATTCTGAGTAGAAATAGTATAAAATTTACCTAAAATTTCATATTTCATTTTAGTGGCAAAAATAAAGAGAATTGCTGTAATAATAGCAATTTGAGTTGTTCCACTTTTTTATGCTTTAATCATGGCCAGGAAAATAACTTAAAAATGTCGGCTTACTTAATCACGCTATATATACCAAGATACACGAATATCATTCTCAAAGTCATATTTTTACAAAAGAGACTATACAGTATGACATTAATCTTTTTTGTAACACCCAACTTTCGTCAATCCGTATATGGTTTACTTTAGACACGCTTTCTTTTGCTAATGAATCGTATATAAAAACGTTAAATAACACATCAGAATCGAAATGATTGCATTGTGTAAAAATAGGCAGTTATTTGTGATAAGGTTATCAAGAAAACTTAACAATGACGTGACATGTATGACAACTGTAACTAATGTGGTGTCAAATGTAAGATTATACGTAATACATCGTTATTTCTTTCAATCTCGTATACACCGTGGGCTGTTTAAACCCGACCGAGTTTAGCAGTGTATTCCTGACCACATTTAGAAACTATGATATCATATAAACTTTTTTGGATATCACCTAGTTTCAGAGTTACCTAGGTAGTTAGTAATTACGAGAGGTAAAAAAAACATATTTTCAGTTTTTACTATGTATATAAGGTCTTTTTAAAGGCGTTGTGCCGTTTTATGAATAACATTAATTTTGTATGTTAAAATACATTCAGAAATAAAAAAACAATTGAAAAAAAAATCGCCAGAAATGTCAAAAGTCACATAATACTTTTTGGTTTGTTTTTACATCAAAAAGGCGTGGTTAAAATCTTTCGAGTTATAAGAGCCCACGGTATATATCTCGGCTGACAACAAAATTCGCTACAAAAACTGTCACTAGTCTTAGCAACGTCGTATCGTATTGAATTAGAACTGAGATACGAGCTTTATTTCAAGTAGGTATTTGTTACTTAGTGAGTTTTGGTTGTCAACCGACGATATAACAGCGTATAAAACCATCTTTGGATTCTTTTTTTTTTAATACCGCAATATATTGCGTAAATACAATACTGGTGACAATAGGCTACTTGACCCATTTTTAAAGTTTGTCGTATATTATTAATCAATATCAGATTAACGGAAAAAAAAATATAAATATATTTTTTCACGACCTAGAAAACCGCAAAATTATAACTTAAAATTTAAACTTTCGTTACAAAACGCGCGAAACCGATACTAGCCATGTTAATGCTTAGATTATCTGTGGTGTGACGTCACTCAAACCGAAAACAAACATTTGACATGTCGCTTACGTTATGTCAATGTCACAGCAAAGCTACATGCCTATATGTCCATGGCGAATTTCACTCGTATAAGGTTTGACATGAAGTTAGTTTAAGATCCTATGACGTCATATCATGGCCGACACCGTTTTCAGAGAACGAAATTAAAAAAAATAAAACAAATTTTTCAATAAAAAATATGTACCCATCAAACACTTTTAATACACCGTAATCGAAAAATATTGATCTTTTCAATAAATACTACAGAAAATAATAATTTATTGCACTAAATTTGATATGAGTCAAGTAGCCTATTAATTAAACCAGATGGGCATTTCTTTTTGCGTTTGAACCGCCGTGACTTTGGTGGCAACATTATTTACGCGAATTCCGTGGGTATCGCAAATTTTTTTGGATATCATGCTAGTTGTAAACTACGTCTACCAATATATGCCCAGGTGGCTTATCATTAATAACCAGATATAATATTTCCATTCGATATTATTTTACCGATAAGTTATTCATTCTTATGATGGAAGTTGACTTTTGAGACAACTTATCTCAAAAGTCAACTTCTGTCAAAATAATGAATCGTAATTTAGGCTTAGTTGTAAGGCAGCGAACCTTAAAAGTTTTGATGAAAATCGGTTGAATATGGAAACATAGTTTATAAAGTTAATTTTTAAGGTAGTGACGTCATTTTGACTTTCAAATAGCAATGGCCTTATGACTCATAAAAAGATTTACTAAGTTTATTATATTTCCGGTATTACCTTAAAAAATTGAACACTAGACTTAAACTGTCTAGGCTAGATCCTACGCATTCTTAAGTTTCTGTTGGATTAATAGTAATAAAAATTGAATGAATGCCAGTCAGAATGCCGACCCGAGGATTCTACAGAGACATGCTAAATAATAATATTATTTTAACCGTGCATATTCAATAAATAATTAACATGGACCATTGTTCACTAAACGGCAAAATAACGGACCAACAAATAAGGTACTAATACTAAGCGAAAATAATTATCTATATCAGGGTGTTTTTTTAGATTTCCGTTAAATTGGACAGATTACTTGGGACATTAATAGAAGGCTGGTATATCGGCTTTTGCTAATTTACTAAAAAAATATTATTTTTCCTTTTCATACATTATAATTGAAATAGCAAGTGTGAGAGAACCTTAAGAATAAAATCTCAGGTGACTGACGGCACACGTCAAAATAAGTAACATTAGGATGTAATAAAGGTTGCAATACACTTGTTCAGTCATTAAACTATTTTTTTTTAACTCAATATCAGTAAGAGTTAAGATACTAGTTTCTTAGAGAAATTGATTATTTTTGACCTAAATAAGCAATCAATAGTAACACGGTGTATAACATAGATATATTATAGAACCTTAAATACCTACATAGAAAACAATCAGATATATTCCACGAAAAAGTCTTCCGATGTACAAATATGGTTTTACCCAAATTGTGGGGTTATCGAAATTCTCTCTCGTGTCCAGAAGAGTCAAAAATCGCTAAAAAAATATATTATTAACTAGCGACCCGCCCCGGCTTCGCACGGGTACTATACCTATACATACAAACCTTCCTCTTGAATTACTCTACCTATTAAAAAAAATCTCATCAAAATCCGTTGCGTAGTTTTAAAGATTTAAGCGTACAAAGGGACATAGGGACAGAAAAAGTGACTTTATTTTATACTATGTAGTGATAGTGCCTAATAACTTGCACATAAAACTCAAATTATCATAAATATATTAATATACACGCGTTTGTAGGTACGGCCATGAGGCCACGTAGCCAACAACCACAAATATTGTGATTACACAAATAAATGCCCTCGCCGGGATTTGAACCCGGAACTTTCAGCTTCGTAGCCTAAGTTCGGCTTCGAATTAAAATATCAGCTCCTGGATATTGTAATGGCTAAACGTTTCAGACAACGATGCATAATTGCATGGTTCCATACATAATTGCATGGTTCCATACATAATTGTATGGTTCCATACAATTGTGCTCGTAGCATTGTGAAACGGTTCGCAGCGATTTGCAGTAATTCACTATCAATTTGAGACGATTTCCTTCGCATCTCGTGTATATTTACGTAAACTAATGCCTTATTATATAACAAGGAAACAAGTAGGCATAGTACAGTCTGTTACAAGATCTGGGATATTTTTCTTGTCGTGTGTTCTGAGTATAATAATAAATTAGTACATTACGACACAAGTGCAAAAAACATGAAATTCGAAACGAGTGGCGATGTTTTAAAACACGATCGATAGGGAGTGTTTTAAATTGACACGAGTTACGAATTTCGTTTTTGCACGTGCCTCGTACGACGTTTTTTATTGCAGATGGCCTCCGAAGTTTTGGACCTGTCGTAAAATGGCACACTTCTCGCACTAGAGCCTAAAAAAGGCACCATCTCCTACTAAAAATATATATTTCTGTAATACAGTTCTGTGGCAGTTACAATGAAGATTTTTGATACTTTTTCTGTCACTATGGGGCGGTGAGATGGCAGCACTGTGACATAAAGTCAAACGAACTGTCAAACTAAATACACGAATTTAATTTTCTTTACATATTTTGTTTTTTTTTTCTTAAAACCATTACTTTAGGAATATTGTTGTCTAAAATAAATCAAAAAATTTATTCCAAGAGAATTCCCACGAAATGAACAAAGTTCTAGTAAATTTCTTTAGTACCAATGACTTTGCACCCCTGTTTTAGCTATCAATCTTCAGTTCAGCAACCGCTTAGGTACTAGTCGTGATTCATTACAATGTCAATAAACTTCCAAATACAAAAGAATTTCGATATTTTATGCTAAGAAATATGAATCTGACAGCTGCTTCGGACTTCATGCCTACGTCGCGGCAGAAAAAATGAAAATCCTCATCGCCATTGGCTGTAAAGCGTTTATGTTACATAACACAATTTAAAAAGTTAACATTCGAAGTTCAAACTGACAATGCTGGCAGCCTACCATTATCATTACAGATTTACCAACTTAACCATGTATAAGATCTCGTTAGTGTTCCTTTGTAATACGGTTTGAATTTGCTTGATTCGTATTTTAAATGTGTTATCTGGATGTGCCATTACATTGTGATCCATCGAATTATGTAATCCTCGTTTATCTATGGCATTAACCGGTTTTTTGTTACAATTTTAATTTATCTATTAGAGTAATAAAAGGAATGATTTCCTGGTCGTAATTTGTTTTGTTTCCGTGTTTCTTTATGCCTCAAAAGATGATGAGCATTATTTCTTCTGACGATTCTATTTACTTATTTTTTTAATAAAGGATACATCAAATTAATGCCATGACCTCCAATAAACTGGCGAAACAGCTTATTATCCATAGAAAATTGCGAAAAAGGGCTTGACACATGTCAACTATTTAATTTTAACGAATGCATTGCTTTATCGATAAAAGACCACAGCGTTTTAGCTTAAGAAGTTGATGTCATGTGTAAGGATAGTTTTGTTTCACAGTTGAATTAATGAAATTGGCGTCAGTGTAATCAAAATAATAGTCAGTGTGTGCAAAGTTGACGATTTTAAGTTCAATTACGATTTGGACTACATTTTCTATTATGATTTGGACAATGAACCAACATTTACGCGTAACATTGTTATATTTGTTATTGTTTCATAAGGTGATTGTTCTAAATAAACAATACCTATCATACGTAACACCTCAAATTTAAACCGTTCCGCTTATTTGCCGCCATATTGCCAATGATATATAAGTAAAGATACGTTATACTCTAACAAAATGAGCGAAATAAATACTTCACATCATACACCTACGATTTATTGACAGTTGACATACACCTATATTCATACTTCAAAATGCGTAAAAGAGATGGCAAAATACATATACTCGTATTTAATAAATAAAAAAGAGACAACTAGCATTTGACAATTGCGCGTGCATTCTTAAGGTTGTTATTGATAGACATTGTTTTATCTCTGTTACTCTTGATCTTAAACAGCATAAGCTTGTCTTTTTCTTGAAGTCTTTCAAAAACGTCAAAATGGCGTCCTATTTATTTTCAATAAATAGTAAAATTGAAAAAAATATATAATTCAGTTTAATTGCACGTGATGTTTGATGTTAAGGGCATTTTTGCATTTTATTTCGTAGTTTTCACTATTGTATAACATAAAATGACATTTTAGGGCGCAGTTCATGTGATTTGCGAGAACTCGGCAGTGGTACACACCTCACGGTGGTCTGAGTAGAACTAAGAGCGATTGTTAGAATTATCACAATCTGCGCGCTTCAATTTTAGAGCCGGTGTAACATATCTTTACTTATTATATCATTGCATATTGCCATTTTGACAGCCTCTGTAGTTTGCAGGTTCGGATCTTGATTTCAAACTTTGTGTATTTGTAACATTATTTATATTTATTAATCAATCAAAGTTATAGTAGTGTTGGTGAATCCAAGTCACTGTGAACTACATAATTTAATATAATTACAAAATAAATTACATATTTCTTTTAAATCCACTTCGCCGGCTTCGTTAGGTAGGTACAAAAATAGATCCGCCACAGGCTTAGTCACACTACAATCAATGATAAAATCCGCCACAGGCTTCGTATCTTTGTGTATTTTGCCGTGTGGTGACGGCAGTAAGAATACATTTATTTTGTCACCACCCAACTCTTCCCGTGGGTGTCGTAAGAGTCGACTAAGGGATTGAAGTGTCATTAACCATTTATTTATCGAAGATTGATGATGGGCAGCAGCATCATCATAGTGGACACAGTACTGCGATCGCCAACTTGCTTGCCCAGCTTGGTGATTATGGGCATTTACCTAGGTCTTAATGCGTTCATTCATACGCATAGGCTAAGGAGAGGCCGTTGTCCAGCTGTGGACTGATAAAGGCTGATGATGTGGTATGTGTATTTGGGTGAATCAACTTTTTCTGTTAGTTATTGCCATGGTTATAGTCTGAGTTTAATGCAAAATGGTGCAATTTTAACTATTTGTCCAGTAGAACTTAGAAGTTGAAACCGGAGACCGAAACCGGTATTTTACAAAAACCTCGAAACAGCCCAATATTTTAAAATGTTTTATACTCTATATGTACTGCTCCATGTTTCATGTAATTTACAGTATCATATTTTTAAATGACTCCATTAACTTACAATTGACATACCGAAGAATGGTTCTTTTTGTATGGAAAAATAACGTTTCCGGTCCCTGTTAAAACCACTGGAAGAGATTCCTTAAAGGGATTAGTTCGCCTTTGTACTTATTTTAACAGTTATTTATCATATTATGATTTGTTTTTCTCTGTACAATAAAGTGATTTACTACTACTACTACTACTACTACTACTAAAACTATAGAGCACCCTGAGGTTTCAATTGGTTAGAGAAATACCCTGTATATCTGTTCGACGTAACAGATATAGGATATATGTCTGTAATCAGATACAATGTATCATAGTTGCTAAATCTACGGCTCAAGTGATGACGCGAAAATTGTCCAGACAGAGAAATAAGATATTTTGTTCCTACAATGTAGGTACTTAGGTACCTAAGTACTTAAGTTTAGGCTACAAATTACTAAAAATATAATTAAACGGTTAAACTTACGTGTATTTAATGTGGAGCGACATATCTTGTCCTTAACCTCAATCGGCTTTTTCTATTTTTTTACACCATTATTTTTATCTTATTTTTCTAAAGCTCGTACGCACTAATATGAGGGAATTTCTTTGTATATTGTCTATTTAAAAAATTTTGAATTTATAGTTAAATTTTGGGTTATTGTCACTCGAAATCACGACCTCTTTCTATTACAATGGGAAAGAGAAATGTCCCATGGGTTTTTCCTGTTTTGTAACCATTTTCCATATATGACGGTAACAAAGGAGGAAATCGGGAAAAAGTATGGAAATTTTGGTTTCCTTTTGGGATCGAATTGTTTTTCCGATAAATTCAAAATATGAAAATGGACACAAAAGTAAATGCTCACGAGCGGTAGTCCTTATTTAATTTATGCTGTAAAAAACAGGCATCTTTTTAATTCACTGATCTAAGGGTTAAATGGATTAGGTACCACTATTTTTGTTACTACCTATTTGAGGGCTGCTAAATAAAATCTTGATATTTGACCTCAACTCGCACAAATGTGACCTCTAAGTACATCCTTGCCTCACCGTGTTATACGGAACAAAATTGCAGTGCGATGCAACCTGACGTAAGATCTATTTGGTGACGTAATGTAAATATTTGTGGGGTCATCCTGTATCGCGGTTTGAAAAAAACTAGAATCTTCTCAAATGATACGTCCAATTGAAACCTTTCTTTTTTTCGAATACTTCACACTAGGTACACTGCTATGGCCAATCTGCTTGCCCAGCGCAGCGATTATATTATGTAGGCAAGCCTAAGTATGCCATCAAAGGGGTACAGTAAAAACTGGTAAAATATTTTTTTTTGGGATATCTCCCCAACAAATTGAAGTCGGGATGCTTTTTTAATTTGCTGTAATTTGCTATAGTGTGGGGTATCATTGAATAGGTATTTTAAAAAGAATAAGGGTCTTATAAGAAAGTTTTTTCTAAAGTCAATATTTTCCGAGATAATCCCTCTAGAAGAAAAAAATTGTGTCCCCCTCTACCCCTCTAACTTTTGATCCGTAGGCCAACAAAATATGAAAAGAAACACGAATAGTGGGCTTATAGAATACTTTAAAATAAAACTATTCCGGACATAATCTGCCCAGCGGTTTTTGAATAACTACAGAACCCTACACTGAGCATGGCCCGACATGCTCTTGGCCGGTTTTTTAGTGACAAGCCGGCTGGCCATACTGTAATTTGTTTTTTCGCTGATTTCAGCTCGTACTATTGTGTTTGATTGTTACGACAGTTAATCATACAGATTCGTTGACAAATCTCGCAATTAGTTATAGACAATACAATTGCTTTTTAATATCGAATGCCGATTTATGCAACTAGTGACAGATATAGTCTGACAAGCCAGTTTAATCAGTAGAAAAGGTGGTAAGAAAAAAAGGTTGCCATATATTTTAATTTTGCTATAAATTTTTGGTTTGCCGCAAAAAAGACCTTTATTTAAAAAACTGGCCAAGTGCGAGTCGGCACGTGCAGTGATACGGCCGTAACATTTGTCACCACTCCAACTCTTCCCGTGAGTGTCAGAGACGACTAAGGAATTGAAGTATCACTGATCAGTTATTTATTACGTACAATATTGACGATGGGCAGCATAATGGGCAGACTACTGCCATCGCTAATCCGCTTGCCCAGCGTGGCGATTATGGGCATTTACCTTCTAATGCGTCCATACGCGTAGTTAATAGGAGAGGTCTACGTCCAGCTGATAATGTAAGAATGTTGTCAAACAACCTTGTACAATTTAGATTCAAAAAACCAAACGACATTAATCACAGTTGGTACAAGGCACAAAGAATTTGAACCTATACAAATGTCATTGTTTCCCATTGTGCCGAGTCAATGGTTCCGTACGAACAATACTGAGAACTGTCCTTTCGGAAGCTTATGATTATGCAGCTATTGGTTTTTATACTTTATCGAATAATCTCTCATTTGTTATTTGTGTATATTTATCACGAATATTTATTCCTTGATCGTGGCTGTATAATTATATGAAATTAAGTATCTATAATTATGTATCTATCTATTATACAGTGTGTTACCACGACCCGGGCTTTTACGAAAATGGGTAAAAATACGCATTACTAGCAATCGTTGTCAAGTATTAACATTTGACAAATAATTAAATTGGCCGTACAATTAATTATATTTCCTCCGAACGATCAATGTAACGCGTGTACTGCTTAGTTGTCAAATTAAAAAAATCATTTTGAAGTACATTGCGTCTCAATTAACTTTTCTTAGAAATATAATTATTTTTAAAATTAGCATTTAGAATCGAATAATGTTCACGGTTTGGCTAAAAATCTGCATCGCATGCCTCGGCTTCAATAAAAGCCTTAATTGAGTTTATCGTGTGACTGGGTAGAGTTGTGTCAGATGTTTCTAGATATCTATTTATTTGTTTATTATTTCTGTCAGTAGAAAAACGCTGTAAAAAAAATAGAGCGAAGAGTTAGCTGTCAATACAAAACTTGACTTTGCCGCCTTTATTACTAACAGATTTGTTGGACAGAAAATACCATTCGGCTATTTGGCTATTTTATAAATATATAAATTTAAAAGACATTTATTTCGGAGCACAATAATTCATAACATTATTAGTTAAGTTTTATGAAATTAAAAAATACTGCTACCATAAATATAAGCGTCGACGAGCTCAAAAATGACTTCAAAAACTTTTGTGTGAAAATTGTACAGAGTTGTATAGGTCTTATAATATAATGTTCAGGAGATAACCTAATATGATTATTATCTAATAGGACTTACCTTTCTTGAGGATTCCATTTCTATTGTTTCACTAAAAGCACCTGAAAAAAGAAAATATTCATGAGAATAAAAGAATTCAATAACAACATAAGAGCATTTCCCAAAAAGCTTGTACATTTGGATCACGTCTTCAATTTTGATAAAAATTGGTAGGCTGGTAGACATAAAGATGCTGTACAATATCCATCACATTTCCCAAAATGTTTGTATGAAACGTGGCTTCTTTGTTTCCAGATTCCTATACATTTTTGGTAACAAAGAAAGCAACCTTTATACAAACATTTTGGTGGATGTTAATATAACCATTATGTGCAATAAATTATTTCGTATTGAGTATCTTGCTCAGTATCAATGACTCTACCAGGCCACCAATTTTTTATCAATATGAATATTGAGAATTGCACATAATTTTTTTTTTTTCTACGTGTGTGAGTATTTCATATAAGAGTGAAATTGGTGCGAAATTTGAAAAATTTTAAGTAGTGCGTCTTCAGCATCACATTCATCACTACATAGTATAAAACAAAGTCGCTTTCTCTGTCCATCTATGTATGCTTAAGGGTGAAGACATATATCAGCATGCGTACGCATTTTGTCTAAAGAAATTGGCCGTTTAGTATGAAATAATTGACGTACTGATTGACGTAACTCGAGATCGAAGAGCATATTATTTCCTCGCACAGCGTATCAGCATTCGTGATACTTAAACCTCCCTCTGGAATCACTATGTATTGAAAAAACTCGTCAATATCGTTGCGGTTTTAAAGACTTAGGATGAACACACATATATAAGCATGCGTACGCGTGCGGAAAGCTGGACCAATACTAAACTGACATTTTCTATAGACAAAATGCGTACGCATGCTGATAAATGTGTCTTCACTCTAAGTCTTTAAAACTACGCAACGATTTTGATGAGTTTTTTTCAAAGATTGATTCTAGAGGGAGGTTTTAGTATCACGAATGCTGATACGTTGTGCGAGGAAAGTATGCTTTTCGATCTCGAGTTACGTCAATCAGAGAAAATATAAATTTGAATACTTATACTAAAAATACATAGTCGCTAGGTAAAAGAGTTACTGCTAGGTTTCAGATGGCCTAACAGCTTAATTCTATAATTATAACTTATTTTGGCATTACAATCGTGACTTTGTGGTCGACAGCGAGGATTTGCGGTCTTCCAACTTGATGCGAAAATGTGTTAACGGTTTAATTTGGTGACACGAAATAGTGACCTTGGTTGTGTCATTTTGCTAGGACTTCCTTATACAGGTGCCTATGAGGAAATAGATTGTGTCATAAGGGATCAAAATGGTATATTTCCGGCGTGGGCGTATATTGAATCCTGAGTTAATGAAGGATTCAAGCGTTAGTAACGCCCAAGAGGAAATAATTTTGATACCGTGTGACACATACTGCTTTTCACACCATCTATGAGAAAAATAAAAGATATATCAGATATTTAATATTTATGCAAATAATCGATTCTGAAGAAATTTTTATCAATTATGAACGTACTGTTTATTTTAATATTTCATTGTAATTTTTTAAGCTGGCAATAGAAAGTCCTTTAACAGAAAAGTGCCATAATTTTTTCTTCAGTTACCGCGAGGATTACTCATGAAATAAAACTATGAAAACGGATAAACTCGCGTATATTAACTAATTTTAACTTCATTCCGACGTTACGTCAAAGTTAGTTAAAATTAGTTGATATACGCGAGTTTATCCGTTTTCATAGTTTTATTTCAGAAAAGTGCCACTTTGTTCCCTCCTAGTAGGGAAGAAAAGACCCGTATTCGAATAGGTGAAGTGAAAAGGAATTTTTAACACCATATTCCTGAGGCCAAAGAAAGCAAGAAATGTTATACACTGTATTATTATGACCCAGGCTTTTACGAAAATGACTAATAATACGTATGGTAAGTAGTCGTTTTGAAGTAGGTATTACGAGTTTAATTAACTGGTAAATTAATTTTGATTCCTTCGAACGATCAATGTAACGCGTGTTATGCTTATGCTCTGTTTGGTTTGGTGTTTAAAAAAAGGTAAACAATCTTGCAGTATCTTTTTATTGAAAAATACATATAAAAATCCAAACTAGGTACTTAATGAATCAAAAACAATGTAAATCACTGTATTTCCTTGTTATATTATACTGTATATTTGCTAAAACTTATTTTCTACTCGTAGTTTTCAATAAAAAGATACTGCAAGATTGTTTACCTTTTTTTAAACACCAAACCAAACAGAGTGTAATTGTCAAACCCTGCGAGTGGTGACTGTCATTTTCAAGCGCTGAACTTTTCTGGGAAAATTAATTTCGTTTAAAATTAAATATTTAAATCAAATAATCCTCAATGTTTGGCTAAAAATCGGCATCTTACATTGTAACAAACAGTATTTTGTTAGTACCACTATCGCAAAAAATGCATTTTTATCCAGACATCCAACAATATTATCCAGAACATTTTCCCTAAATCGCACCTAAGTCTTAATGCGAATTCATCTTCGCAATTTTTTAAAGACACCACTTTAACTTGACCTTCCTTTTCATCAAAACTACTAGACACAGCAGATGAAAAACACTGGACGTTAGCAACATTGTGTAGACGATAAATCTCGGTCGTGCCTAAGATATGCCAATATCGTGCGAACGTAAGGTCATTGCCCTGTGCAATCGGATTGGTGAAGTGGAAACTAAAACAAAAGATGGTTACCATGACGTACTATTGCAATTCAATTTAGGTTTAGGGAAAGGGACAGTGACATACGACTCGTATAGCCTTGTCCCTTTCTTTCGACCTAAACTGAACCGTATTAGTACGTCATGGTATGGAATTTTGTTGATCTAATATGAGACAGTGAAAAATTGCTTAGTTCAAATTAACAATTGAAGTGAAATTCTAGTTGAATTGAACTGAATTTTAGTTTTTTTTAAGGATGATTATTACATATTTTGAATATCCATACATTATGCTATATATGTTGTCAGAGACAAAGTGTAAATAAGCAAGCAAATTCGCTTTAGCATTATTATTATTTTTAAATGAACTTTATAACATAAATAAAGCAGAAATTCATTAGACATCAGTTACTAACCTAGGGTACCTATAGCATAAGATGTAAAATATAAAATAAATAAATAATAGGCAACCGCTTTTAATAATAAAATCGATGATAAGCAGGATTTCAAAGGTAAAATAAATATTTTTTTAAATATATTTCGTCGTCATTTGTGACGATAGTTCGTACAGTAAAAAAATAAAATAATCACGATTTGGCCAAAGATTTTTTTTACGTTAATACTAATAAATGGGTCAAAATCATTTTCGTGGTCTTGTTTCATACCACTCTGTCACGCTTTTAGTTGCCGTTTCAAATCAGTATTTAATAAAAAATCGGTGCACTTGTATTTCTTTTTCACGCTAGATTTTAACCATACATCAGAAATTGAAAACAAAACATCATCTCATACAAAAATCACCACTACGTCACGTTTTTAGGGACACAAAATAAGACAATGAAAAGAATTTTGATCCAAATATCAATAATTTAAACTAAAAATGTATGTGATCTCAAGGTTCAAAGTTTTTAGTTCGTGATAAAATCAAGATTAGGTTATAAAAGGTTTGATTACATTTATTTTATACAGACGAATGGTATTTTAAAATTAAATTAATTAAATATCTTGGGACATCTTACACAAATCGACCTAGTCCCACGGTAAGCTCAATTAAGGCTTGTTATGTGGGTACCAGGTGACGATACATATAATAGATACTTAAATAGATAGACAGACAGCCATGACCAAGGAACAAATATTTGTGATAAATAAACACACAAATATTTATAAAAGTGCGTGATTAGTGCGTGGTTTGATTATATTTATTTTATAAATATCAATAGTTTAAATTATAAATGTATGCGAACTTAAGGTTTAAAGTTTTTAGTTCGTGATAAAATCAAGATTAGGTTATAAAAGAGCTTGATTAGGTTATAAGTTTGATTACATTTATTTTCTACAACTAACGAATGCTCGAATGGTATTATCATCATCACCATATCAGCCGAAAGACGTCCACTGCTGAACATAGGCCCCCAAAGATTGGTATAGGTTAGCAATGTACCGAGGAGAAGTTTCATAAGTTGCGAAATTTCTGTAGAGAATGTTCTCGGCAATTTAAATTTTACAAGCAATCTAATCATGCCAAAACCATTGCATATACATGCCTTTTAAGGTGTATTTTATGCTTTGTTTACTCAATTGCGAAATACAACATTCTTCATTAAAAAAATTATAAGTTCTCATGAAAACATTCTTACTCAGAACTTACTCATAAATTCTCATGAAAATTCGGAAATTTCCGAGTATATTTTCGTAGTTTTGAGAATGTTTTGAAACTTGTATATTGCTAGTATAGGTAGATATAATGTGTTACTTATGTACGGAATATCAGATGATATTTATCATTAGCTTTCGGTGAAGGAAAACATCGTGAGGAAACCTGCATACATCCGCGAAGAAATTCAAAGGTGTATGTGAAGTTTCCAATCCGCTTAGGGCCAGCGTGGGGACTGTAGCTCCCATTATATGAGATGAGGCCTGTGCCCAGCAATGGGACATTATATAGGCTAAAATATTATATAATATTATTTTACAAAGCTCATCTTAAGTTAGATCTACAATCACAAGGTCGAGGACGCATAAAAGGTAATCCAAGCCCACAGTACATTTTCTCAAAGACATACCTTGTATTTGTCATTTTAAGTCTTATTTCAATAGAAACCCTTTCAAAAAGAAGAGTAGGTCGATAGTAGGCGTGTTCTTGTGAATGTACTAAGTGTAAATGGATGTTTATGTACTTGTTACCTTCTTTAAGTATTTGGTAATGAAAAGGACTATGCAACGTAGGTTTTCAGCGACTCTATGGCCCAAGGTTGAAGAACACATTCCGTTGCAGTCAACGAGTGGTATGAAAGCAAGATGTGTGTTCGTGTGCCTGTTATATGGCCACATTTTAAAATCAAATTTCATGGAAGATATGGCTGTACCTATTGCAGGAAAATATCGTCCTATTACTGCAAATACCAGCTATCTGCACAAATCAGGTTTTGGCAGAATCAATTAGTTATCACGATAGTTAAATTCATTATATGATAACATAATCTTTTTCTTTATATTGTCATATCTACTTTGTCCTTTTAATGTATGTAATGTGTGTCACGAATGAATTATTTTCTATTTCTATTATATTTCTATAATACGTGCACGTAGCTGGTATTTGCAGTAATAGGACGATATTGTATTTTTTACATCTAAATTCTATTTTGAGATGTGGCCGTATAGCAGACACACGACGAAGTGTGTATATTTATGTTACAGAAGATACAAAGCACAAA
>JALPQI010021315.1:0-20347 GCA_025490895.1 Thaumatotibia leucotreta
AGATTTATGATTGTAAATTAACACGTTGTGATGTGGATCTTTGAAGGATTTATTGGTTGTGGCGCGATTAATATGACGATAAATCGGGAAAACGGCTGAGGTGGGCGGGCTACTGGGTATTTCGTAATTCTTTAAGGAACGGGTGTTGATACTGTTTGCTGTAAAAATACTGCAATATTAAAAATTAATAATGCAAGCACTAAAACCTTTTTGCCTTTTAGCGTAAATTAATTACAGGTATCCCTAATTAACTATCATGTTTGGAATGCGTCGTTTATTTTGCTTCATAAATATTTAAGCAAACTTTTTTGCGTAAACGGCTAAAATGCCTGTTTTCAATCTAAAGCTATTAATTATAATTATAAGTTAAGGTTGGAAAGGTTTTTCAGAGTAGGTATTCTAACATATAGCGTGTTCACCGTCAAATGAGAAGTAGTCGAGGCTTGTAGACTTTTTCATGAATGTTAGCGCCATTTTTATCAGATACCTGTCGCGAATAGATAAAACGTTAAAATGTAACTAATAGAAAATGTTTTAAACCGTACACAGCTGTCTAGTTTCCTACCATATGATTAATTAGACTCACTTCATGCAGAATAAATGTTTTAGTGTGTAGTTATAAGCTTGATATGGATTTTTATTAAAATTCAAATAAAGGGAATGGGCGGATTTTTATTTTGTTGCAGTTTTTTTTTTATTTTCCAAATTTGGACTTTTCTAAATTTATTCTACTCAGAATCACGAGCTCTTTCGATCCTGATATAAATAAAAAAGTGTCCCAAAAAAAAATCCATTGAGTTACTATTTTTCATACACTTTCTTCGACCGTAACTCAGTGGAAGACAAAAAAATGTATGGAATTCTCGGGACAATTTTTTCTGCTAATGAGGATCGAAAGAACTCGAGAAAAAATATGAAAATATCCAAATTTTGAAAATTTTAAAAAACGTCATCAAAATAAAAACGAACCAAATAACAAAAACAGTGGTGATCTGGATTCGTTTAAGGGTACCGATATCAATATATCTGATCAGTACAGACCAAAGGTTGGTTTTTAATGTTGACATTCATAAGATCAATGAAGTGTCTAAATTGAACAAAATATTATTGTAAACACACCAATAATCGACATGTTAATACCCAGTTTTCGACTGCAAGGTCGCGTTTTATAAAGTTACAATTTTTTCTTTTGCTCGTTTGCTCTTTCTAGCCAATAAGTGCGCACGTTAGAGAGGCAAACAGCGAAATTGTAAAATGTAACTTTTTAGTACAGATGGTGCCTTTTTTAGGCTCTAGTGCGAGAAGTGGCTCATTTTACGTCAGGTCCAAAACTTCGGAGGGCCAAAAAAACGTCGTAGGTACGAGACACGTGCAAAAAGGAAATTCGTTATTTCCTGTTTTTCGCATATGTGTCGTAATGTAGGTACTATTATATAACGCGACCCAAGCTGTCAACTTTGTAGCTTTTTTTAAAAATGGGCTTACTCATAGCCACAGACTAGCCGAGCGTTCTTGACATTAATGATTGCAAATGTCCATTACTGGGTCTGTGTCGGGCAATGGCGCCTCTACGATATGTTTTTTTTCCACATTTGTGAACCACGTCTGCGGCCCTACCGCGAACTCCAAAGTCTGCTAAATTCGAGGATTCCTCTGTCACTCTAATGTCGCCTTCGTTGGAGTGACAGAGACAAATCCCCGAATTTTGCGGACTTCAGGGTTCGCCGTAGTAGACCTGGATGCTTAGCCAAGTTGCCAATCGCTAACGCTTAGTGGCGTATCGTAGTTTTCTCTCTCTGTCACTCTTTCATATTAGTGCGACAAAGACAGTTAGCTGCCTTTCGTTTGCGATTGACGATTAAGCGTTAGCGATTGGCAACTTGTCTAAGTACCCTGTATCTTGCAACGCTCTGTACAGTCATGTCTAAAAAGATGTATACATTTCAGAACGTATGCCCTTTGCCCAATGCCCACATTGCCCATGGCACAAGGATAACAATTGTTCATATTATATTTTTGCAGCCCACCGATCAGAGTCAATTGCGCAAGCAAATACATTTACTTGTACTATACTGCTTTCTCTTCACATATTTTACACATCTTAATGGACACCTAATGTAGAGTTGCCATCAGATATATCTTAGCGTCCGAAGCGCTCAAAAATATCTGAACACGCATCTATCGTTATGGCAATAAAGACGTGTTCAGATATTTTTGAACGCTCCGGATGCTAAGATATATCTGATGGCGACTTTCTTAAGAATACAGTAATAAGTTATTTTTATTAGCTAACAGTTATAGCTTCATGTTGCTTACAATGAACTTTTCCGCTGCGCGAAGAAAATAAAGATTTATTCATAAACGTCCAATAAAACAAGATATGCCGTTGAAAATTGTTTCCTCTTAAGTTCGTTCGTTCGTAAAGGTGCGTTTAAACCAAAAGCGCATTCGCTGTTCTAGCGCCCGTTCTACGAAATCAACCAATCACGTTTTGTGTACCGATCGAATTTCGTAGAGTGGGAGGTTAGAATAGCGAATGCTCTTTTAGTTTAACCGCACCTTTATACAAAACGTGATTCGCCGAAATTCGTTGATTTCGTAGAGTGGGGGATAGAATGAGCATTCGCTCGCTTGGTCTAAATCCACCTTTATCTGTCTATTTGGAATTTTTGTTTGTAAAAAAGAGACAAAATATAGAGGTCTTTTTAATGGCGTTGGTGCCATTATGGAGAGTAGTCTCACTAACCACATTAATAGATGTCCAAAAGTGAGAAATCAAAACCTTAAAAAAAACGTTTAAAAAACACTCATCTTAAGTGCCAGTTTCATGAATATCATTTACTTTTCATGTTAATTCGCCAAAAATGAAAAAAAACTCATATAAAATTTTTTGCTTGATTTTACATCAAACATGCGTGATTAAAATCTTTCGGGTTATAAGAGCCAACGGTGTATAGCTTCAATGGTAATAAAAATAAATGAAAATAATCACCAAACAAAAAAAAAAATCGATTTCTCCAAGATCCCATTATCATACCTATCCCGAATTGGTGCCAACGGGAGCAACTCGGAGTTATACCCGTTCGATTACATACTTGGTACCCACATCACAAGCCTTAATTGAGCTTACCGTAGGACAAGGTCGATTTGTGTAAGATGTCCCAGATATTTATTTATTTATTTATTTATTATTACTTACAACAAACAAACAAAATAGTCGAATATTACGTTTTTATTTTAAAGTTTTAGATTTACTGACATTTATACATACTTTTTGTTATTGAATTGTACACATTTTAAATATGACATAATATCACAAATAATTAACAGTATAATACATTACGACACAAGTGCGAAAAACATGAATTAGAAACGAGTGACGATATTACGAATTTCCTTTTGGCACGTGTCTCGTACGACGTTTATGGCCCTCCGAAGTTTTGGACCTGACGTAAAATGAGCCACTTGCATTAGCGCCTAAAAAAGGCACCATCTGTACTAAAATAGTACATTACGACACAAGTGCGAAAAACATGAAATTCGAAACGAGTGGGGATGTTTTAAAACACGACGGATAGGGAGTGTTTTAAATCGACACGAGTTACGAATTTCGTTTTTGCACGTGTCTGGTACGACGTTTTTTAGTACAGGTGGCCCTCCGAAGTTTAGAACCTGACGTAAAATGACCCACTTCTCGCACTAGAGCCTAAAAAGTACACCATCTGTACTAAAAAGTATAGAATAGAATAGAATAGAATAGAATTTTATTTCGTACTGATCATACATCGTCATCAACATTTTGGTAAGTTACAGTAGATTAAAAAGAAATTCGATTAGATTTACAGGAAAAATAAATTATTACATAATTACAATAAATTATTCGTATTACGTACATATGTCATGAATTAAAATTACGTTATAATGAAGTGAATTAATTAAATATTTTTACAGAAAATTTGTAAATTAGAATTTTTATACAGCATATATTATAAAATTATTACAATAATTATGGCAAAAAAAAAAAATGTATTATGTCAAATTAAATAAGTTCTACTATAAGTAATTTACTATATATTTTGATATTAAATCGGATGGCGGTCACATGTCTATACGATGTCCGCATGCAGGCTGAATGTATACCTACTTACACTAGCCAACGTTATTGTAACAAAATAACTGAATATAGTAAAATATAGCAAAAATTCATCGATATGTTCTAAAATTAACCCTCTAAAATTTTACCGGTGAATAAAAAAATCACTCAGTAGGTATATTAAACCCACCTGCGAAAACGGATGGGCAAACTGGTATTCATGTTTTTTCTCATGTACCTAGTTATGCAGCCAACAGTACCTATATAATGCGAATAACAAATATTTTATCCACAAGTAGGTGAATTATAATTTAGATTACAAGAATAAACAAACATTTTGCATTAGTTGGCAGATGACAATTATAATTTTTAATTGTCGATGACAATGGGCACTCTCTCGATTAAATTGTTCTGCTCCCGAATTGTTCGCGACCTGTATTCTTACTATTAGTTGGTTTAGAGTATCTACAGTCTACCGCTAAATTCAAATTATGTGAATATTATTAGTATGACGCTCAACGCGATTTTTATTGCATATTTTAAATGCTAAGAGTATATAGCTCGTATATATATTTTTGTACTCCGCAACGATGGTATTTTGCAAGTGGCGAAATACCGGCAACTCCTGACTCCTGCCCATCAAAATGGTATTTTCCCGTAAGGCACATTACTTCACTATCATTTTATATCTAAAGAAGTATTAAAAGTATTACAAATCCCTAAAAAAAATCTTTAAAAACTTTTCGAAAAGGGTTGGAAAGTGAATTTTAATATTGACATTCACAAGAGCGAAAATTTTTCAGCGTACGTCTACCTACGCCGATCAAAACCCACATCCGCCCAATCCGTCTTAAACGCATCTTACACGCGTTTTCCACTATAACGAAATAAGATGGGTCATATTAGCCATAAAGGTCATAATATGTAATATTATACTATCTAGTAAAGAAATGGAGGGCTAATAAATAGGTAACAGTTTTTAGTTTCGCTGCATCAGCTTCCCAGGTTTCTCAATCTGCATTCTTCAAGTCCGTCTCAACAACAATAGTCTCAGACACAGAAGCCCCGACTCCTGCGCAAGCACATACTATCTCACATCTTGTCTCTCTGTTGTATCACGGCTTATCACGACTTTCGCTTAACATAATAAACATAATAATGAACACACTGTTTGCCCACTAATCCCGACATCCTCTGATGCCAAACGGTAGCTCAAATATGACATACGGCTCTATCTTATCTGTGGAACATATGTCGCTAATGGACTAAAGTGAAAATGGTAAACAAGAGCCCTAAAACTAGAATCCCTTTTTTGCGACAGAGTGTGCTATTTTAGTTCGCGGCACATCGAATTTGATGTTACAGGATGCCCGAAAATTATACTAAATTAATATAATATTTATTATAGAACAAATCTTAAGATCAATTAATAAAATTTCAATTCAATTAATCAATTTTAAAATATATCTATGGCTAGTAACTCTCTTTGTGATATTTTTTGCTACAAATAGATTGCTGAGTACAGTACGCCTTGCCTCGTTTTGCTGAGGGCTGTGAGTCAATATTTCGTATTAATTTGCGTATTTCGTGACAACTTCGCACCATCTATTACTAAACGATGTACATTTTCAGGTGGAATACATTATTTTCATTCATCATTCATCCATTCGTTTGACCCTGACAAATCGTATTTCCCGATAAACCATACAAATCATCTACGTTTAAAAAAATATGTACTGACATAAGTGCAGTTTTTGAACGTATTCCCCGTAAGTATATTGTCAGAGTTTATTTTGTTGTCCCATGAGACAATTTATTTTGATTACTACTTGAGCCCCGTAGATACACCATTAATGAGCTCAATACAAAATGGCGGTCAATTTCGCGCCCTTTTACCTGTCAATCAGACGTCAGTGCGAGACGCGTTCCGAAATTAGCGCTGTTAAGATGTCCGCGCAGAACGAAAATTGCTCCGCATTCGGCTAAATCGCTGTAATGAGTATTCTCTCAATGTAAACGGTTAAGTATATTGTAAAGTGATTTAGTATAGTTTCAGATGGGGCTATAAAAGTTTTCTCGCTGCGATTTGTCAGGCTGACGTTTGGCGGTGCGAGTTGACTTGAGTAGAGTTACTTGAGTTTAGCAAAAATTATGACTGATATTGGCTAATGCTGTTTAGAAAGCATTTTACTGAGTTTAACAACCAAACGTTTAGTTTAACAAAAATAGGACTTGAAAAGCTCGCTGTATTGTAAGTAAACAAAGTGTCTCTTTAGGTACCTACGTCTTTCATATCCCGTGTAGCTAATCGTAAAGTTCAGTGTACGTATTTCAGGTTAAAGTGACTATGACTAGTAGGTAATGTAGGTATGTACCTGATTATGATAATAAATTGGTATTAGAAACTTATATTAGTAAATGGACATCCACAGACAGTAATGATAGGGTTAGGATATAGTACATATATTATTTTCTTTCTTAATGTCATTGACGTCATTGTCATGGGAGGTTAATGTTCAAGTGGATTGTCTGATGAGCAATTGTGTTGGCATTTCTGATGGGTGTTGTCAACAAGATCACTATTCACTAGTACTACTTAGTAATTACTTCTTGATTTTTGTGCGCTTTGAAGTCTCATATTCAATTTTTCACATAGGTAAATGGTTTAGTATATACATCACACACACACACACATCATCAGCCTATGATAGTCCACTGCTGGACGTAGGCCTCTCCTATTAACTATGCGTATTGACGCATTAGGAGGTAAATGCCCATAATCAAATATAGGTACTTCATTTTATAAATCCCACGCACGGGTTTGAGGTAGTTTGGTAGAAATTGAAATACCTAAACATTTACTATTTGACACACACAAAATATCAAAATTTTTAAGTCTCACGTGGGTTTGCCTCATTCATGCATGCAGTAATTTCTTCTTGCAGTTTCACCTTTATTGCATTTGGTTCTCGTTACAAAGAGGCCGATCACTATATTCTTGTTCTTTGTCACCAAAGTTACTACCTATGTTCGCTAGGATCACTTAATATTTCGAATTACCTAAATTATGGTTTAGCAAGTAGGATTTTTGTGATTACCAGATAATGAGATAGGAACAATATCGACGCTGGAAAGGAGAAATTGGATAAGCGACACTTTTGAAGATATTGAGTTATATACACCGTTAGAATCGGCGAATTTTTCAGCGCCGAATGAGCTAGGTTTCGTATCCATCTGACAACATTTGTGTCGCTTATCCCATTGGTGATTTAGAGAACTTTCGACCATTTTTTATTACTAAACGACTTGGTTTTTGACAACTTTTAGTAAATTGGAGATTAGATAAAATATAATTCAACATAATTAATCTTGGATTATTTTACCTATTCGTCATGACAAGTTAAATTTTACTTGGATATTTTTGCTGTGTAACAACTAAACTTCACTTGTCGGTTAGCTATTTCTACCTGACTGTATGATATGTTCTCATGTCGTTTGGACAATTTTACCTTCATCTTAATGTAAAATTGAAGACGGTTAGACAATATTACTTGACTATGATATCTGAATTACTTATTGGCGTTTATCCATTTTTACCTACATTTATTTATGAACCATCCCCTTCACATATCCCATTTTACTATTTACCTACTTTTTGGAATAATGTTATAAAAATTCCTAAAACAGTTTTTCTTTTTTCACGTGTAAGTAAATTCGTTTACTAGTAACGGAATGTTACTCATGTAATTAATATGACTAACTACGAAGTCTAAAATAGTTTCTCATTTTAAGTATGTGGATATTTCTTAATGATATATTTATGCTATTTTATCAATTTATATATTTTTACCCGAATATAAAATAAGCCACTTCGGCAGTTAGATAATTTTAACGGGATACATTCGTTATGTTAGTCTCGGGTGGACCTTTTTACCTTCCTTATTTCTTACACAACGTGTTGGTTAGATAATTTTACCTGAATCAATTTTTCCGACCATTTTGCTTAAGCGACAGTAAATCATTAAATAACACTTGAGTTCGTTAAGTAATTAAAACATCACATAGAAAACATATTTATGTTCATAAATAATGCTTCAATTATTTGATTTGACCTGCTGATTAATTTAGATGATTTTTTTTCGAAAATCTCGGCGGTTTTTTGCTTCTCCTGTAAAGTACGCACTGTGTCGCTTATCCAATTTCTCCTTTCCAGCGTCGATATGTTTGTGGTTTCAGGACATACCATTAGAACATTAAATTTATTCACACCCCAAGAGATGCGAAACGACAAAATGAATCCTTGCCGTTTCGTAAATAAAGAGAGGAAATGCATTTATTTCACAACTACAAATACTCACAGAATATTAAGGTATAACCTTACATTTAATGAGAAAAAATACAGATAAACTTAGAAATACTGAAGATAAAAACTAAACGTCGAAGAATACTTTTGTTGCTGTAGGAGCTATAATTGAGTACTACTCAGCATATGCCTTGGTATCAAAGATGCCACAGCACTGGTCTTCCGTAGTGAGCCCATATGGAAGATAAATAAAATAGAAGACAAGAGATTATTTCCTACCTAAGTCGTTCAAGTACAAAAACTAAGCATCAGTGACTAACCTCACGTAAACAGAGCATAGACTAATCGCAGACGCCGACATTATTAAATTAAAAGGATTAATACTCGCGGTGACGGCCATCTTGACGATTTAGCTGAGACCTGCGCCGGCGCCGCTGGACGCTGTTTGTTCAACTTGTTTACCATCGCTATCGTCTTAATGTGTGATAATGTTGAGATGCTTTATCTTTTTATAGTCTCTTCCCCAGTCTGTACCTACTGCCTATTACGAAGTGGGAAATCCTGGGTTTGAATCCTAAGGTATGTAATTGTTAGTATGATAACTGATGAGTATACTTATACATTTCACAGCAATTTATAACTATAATGTAATGCTAAGACAGTAAGTATTATATTAATACAGGTAAAAATAAACATAATAATTGAAACAGACTAGCGGACAGTGAAGGATAATATAATGAAACAGGGTTGCGCTTTTACCCTTTGGATATGAAACTCTAAAAGATTAACCGGAGAATTCTCTGTGGCATTAATTCCGCCTTTTGTACGATTGAAAAAAAACCCCTAAAAACAATATCTCTTAGCGTACGTAGGTACCTATTGATTTTAGTAGTTTGTAACCACATCCTTCCACACCGCCGCATGGTGACGGAAGTAAGAATATATTCGTCACCACCCCAAATCTTCCTATGAGTGTCGTAAGAGTCGACTAAGGGACTGAAGTGCCACTTATTATTCATTTATTGAAGATTGACGATGGGCAGCAGCGTATGGACACAATATTGCGATCGCCAACCCGATTGCCCAGCGTGGCGATAGCGGGAATTACCTTCTAATGCGTCCGTACGTATAGATTATAAGAGAGGCATAGGTCCAGCAGTGGACTGACATATGCTGATGATACTGTGAACCACGTCCTTAAAATATTAGATGCATTATCTACAGCGTGGTAGACTGGTAGCTAATAACTATTTCTAAGTCATACATTTACCTAATCAGGTAACTAAATAATAAGGCAACAATATCTTAACAAACGACAGTGTCTTGTTTGAGAGTATCTATCTAGACAATCGTTCTATAATCTATGTTAAACATTTGTTTGATACGTTTTGTTACAATGTAACTATTGTAGATGCTACTATGCACCATTTCAAGTAATAATTACAGATTGAATTTGTATTTATTATGAAATGGGACCGATATCTGATTCGGGAAATAATCACCAAATTAAGAATAAAAAAAAACCGACTTCAACCGATTTCTCCAAGATCCCCGATTTGTTTCCATCATTGATTTCCAATCATCAAATCCTCTTTCTGAATGCAAATGCTTCTAAATGAATTAAAATTACCAAAAGCGCCTTACATGTAGGTACCTATAACATTTGAAGAGACCCTTCGATTTCTCTAAGATCCCATCATCAGACCCCAACTTGGTGCCAACGGGATCATCTCGGGGTTATTAATCGATTGACGATTCTCGGAGAAATTGGGTAACATACATATAACAAAAAAAATTCGTTGAATTGAGAACCTCCATTTTTGAAGTCGGTTAAAAAATCGTAAGGTTCCATACCTACATTTCCGCCTACAATATCTCAAGGTTTGCCCATACCAAAAGTTTATCAATATGACTTCAAAAATTTCAAAATTAACGCCCTAAAGTTTGGTGGGTGAATAAAAAAAGGTGGTCACAAATAAGTAAATTCCCGTTGTCTGCGAGGTTGAAGGACTCAGAGTAGCTTCCCTGGAGGGTTGATGGAAGATTCAGAAGGGTCGATAAATGTAAATAATTTCACCAAAAATACGTTGTAGGCACTATACCTGAAAACCTATTTAGATTCCAATACTTGTCAAAAATGATTGCCATTAAAATGAAATATTAGGTGGTTCCGTAATTTTTTACTTCTGTAAATATTATAGGTAGCTGCTTATTTTATCTATGTATATTGTTAAAGACAACATTTAAATCTACTTCTTAATTAAAAAATCTTATTTAAATACTTGTCGCAAAAAAAGATATTTAATTTAATTGTTTTATCGGAAGAAAGTTTAAATTTCAATGGCAATAACTCAGGATGTAACAACATTTGGTACCGATTAATAGTCTCGTCTCGTAATGTGTGATTAAATTTTTAGGAAAACTGATTAGGTTACCAAAGGTTGTTTTTTTTCTGAAACGTTACAAATGTAACAATGACGATAACACGTGTCACTGTGACATTTCGCCATCTTTGGTATTTTTTGACGTATATTGGAATTCAGTTTTTAAGTTTAGTATATAATAAAGATATCCATGTGCAACACATAAACCTAGATGGGAATTCCCTATGGAAGGCTAGATGATGTAAAATGGGAGAAGCCTGCAGTGTACAAGTATAGGCTGATGATAATTTATTTATTTTATTTTATTGACAAAAAGTTACATGACATCCGATATCCTAAGAATTTATGTCTGGTAATTCACAGCTTTAAGAATAATCTAAACGCGGACGGAGACAACGGCAAAAGCTAGTAGCTTTGTCGTCAATACCAAACCGAGAAGTGTAACGTGCTTATTTAATACAATTCCAGTGAGTTGTTATGGAATTTACAATTTTTTGGATTCTCCTGACGAATGGTATACTCTACAACCGTTAGAAGAAAATACTAAAAATGACAAGGCTTTTTATTACCAAAACAATAACGTAAGACTTAACGTTAAATTAGGTATTACATTCAACAAACATTTTTTTTATCAGGTACGTGGCAGAAGCTCCGCTTTTGTCGTTTGTCGTGCTACGCGTCACCTTTGCACTTGCATATTTGTCAGAACATGACAACGACAAACGATAAATACGGGATCACCATAATTATGCTGGAGGATAGGATAGAATATTTCCTTATTTATTTTGCAACAAGCAGGTTGATTCGTCTATGAAGGAAACTAATCAACATTATACAAAAATATTATAAACATTATAAAAAAATCGACTTATTGAAATTTTCTATGGCGAGAAAACAATTCGCACTTTTTTTAATTTGCCGCCTTTTTTTACTGCCAGAGATTGTTGGACAAAGTATAATAGAAAAAAAATCACTGCATCGGACGAGGTGGTTGGTCGGAGGATACATTTCGTGCAATACCGCGTAACTACCAAAACAGATACAGTTCAAATATCAAACAATTGACACTCAAATTGAGAATTGCACTATCCCCGACGATTTGTCGTTCAAAGGTTGCGCGGTATCTCAATTGTATATTAATTCCTAGTAATTATTGGACTAGTGCGGCTCCTTGTCCTAACAAAAATCAGTTTTATGGTCCCATCGTGAAGAAAGCATGAAACTTTGCATGAATGTAGTTGTCATATATGTGCTTCAATTAAGATATGGAAGCACGTTAACAAATAATGTTTTCTCCCCCCCCCACCACTTTTATCTCCCGAATTCCGGTTTTTCGAATTTTCTACGAAAACTATAAGACTGAGGAGTTTACTTTTCAGGGACCAAATCTTCGTCACTAAATTACCTACAAAACGATACTACATTATACAGTGGTAAGATTAATATATTTCTGTCTACAGCCACCAGACATATTATGGAATTGTAAAAAAAAGGCAATTTTTTTTTTCTTGCTCCATTTGTAAGAAAACGACAAAAGAGGTGATAAAATAGGCTAGAATGTTGATACCTTATACATTGAGCTACAAAATGACACCTATTTTGTAGTCGTAGAAGCATTACTTCCAGAGTTACAGCTTACCGCGTCTGAATCAAGTACTGTGCGGCTCCTTGTCCCAACAAAAATCAGTTTTATGGTCCCATCGTGAAGAAAGCATGAAACTTTGCATGAATGTAGTTGTCATATATGTGCTTCAAAGTAGATATGGAAGCATGTTGAAAAATTATTTCTGAAGTTACCAGAGTATTTGAAACCTTTTCACGACCTCAAAATGAAATTGAAATCCATCAATTGGATGCTTTGGCAAGGTATGTCATTCTGACTTACGACAAAACTAGCGATATAGAAGACATAAACCAAGCTAGAAAAGCGTTATTTATCAAGGGACGGGCAATGGACAGGCTGCCACCAACACTTGGTGCTCTTGAACAGCATGCAAAACGTGCTTATTTGCAAGCAGGATTGATCTGGGGTCAAAGTCTGATACCAAATCCTGAATATCCGAACTTCGAAAACTGGGGTTGGATGAAAGAAGACGGTATTTGGATGCCATTTTGGAGTACAACCAAAGAAACGTCCGCATCTGTTAAGGAATTGACGAAATGTTCATGCCGCAGCTGCATTAAAGGACGATGCAGTTGTAGGAAGTCGGGCCTTCCCTGTACTGGTCTCTGTAAGTGTGGAGGAGATTCCTGTGATATACATTAAAATAAATAATATATATAATTTTCACTGTGTACCTATGTGACTGTATTTTTAATTATTGAAACCCTTACCTCTAAATCTCAGCAAAACAAAATTAACAGAAAGGTGGTATTGTAAAAAGGTAAAAAAACGAGTACTTGATTCAGACGCGGTAAGCTGTAACTCTGGAAGTAATGCTTCTACGATTACAAAATAGGTGTCATTTTGTAGCTCAATGTATAAGGTATCTAACATTCTAGCCTATTTTATCACCTCTTTTGTCGTTTTCTTACAAATGGAGCAAGAAAAAAAAATTGCCTTTTTTTTACAATTCCATAATATGTCTGGTGGCTGTAGACAGAAATATATTAATCTTACTACTGTATAATGTAGTATCGTTTTGTAGGTAATTTAGTGACGATGATTTGGTCCCTGAAGAGTAAACTCCTCAGTCTTATAGTTTTCGTAGAAAATTCGAAAAACCGGAATTCGGGAGATAAAAGGGGTGGGGGGGGGGGAGAAAACATTATTTGTTAACGTGCTTCCATATCTTAATTGAAGCACATATATGACAGCTACCTTCATGCCAAGTTTCATGCTTTCTTCACGATGGGACCGTATTTTCATTTAAGGACCCGTACTAGACTGCTATGCTATTCTCTTATTGGCACATTCGACGCTGCGTTCGTCAACGAGCTCGATGTCGAGACAGCCTTGTCTAAAATCCTAGCTGTTTGATTTGACATTAGGAATCGAGGCTGTGAGCGAGGTTGTGGGCGAGTTCGTCGCTGTTTTTCGTTAGAGAATACGAAGTTCATAGATTAAACGTCAAACTTTCGACGCAATGTAGTTCCAGCTCACGCCGCATTCGTCGCCGAGCACTTAGTGTCGTTTAAAGTACATTAGTGAATATCATTTTTAGGCTCGACGCTGCCGCAGCACTGACACAGCGCTGACAGCAAGGCGGTTTCCTTAGTGAATAACACTGCTGGCCGTGCGGTGACGGCACCGGCAGTAAGAATACATTTGTCATCACCCCAACTCCTCCTGCGGGTGTCGTTAGAGTCGACTAAGGGATTGAAGTGTCACTGGCCATTGTTTTATAATAGATGGGCAGCAGCATCATCATAGTGGACACATTACTGCGATCGCCAATCCGCGTGCCCAGCGTGGCGTTTATGGGCATTTACCTCCTAATGCGTCTCTACGCATAGTTAATAGGAGAGGCCTAGGTACGTCCTGCAGTGGACTATCATAGGCTGATGATGTGATGTGATTATCAAAACAACAACGTAAGATATAACGTCAAATTATAGATATAAAATTCGACACATTTTTTTTATCAGATACGCGGCATAAGCTCCGCTTTTTTCGTTTGTATTTTTGCACTTGCATTGTCACGCGAGAACGTGACGATAAACGATAAATTCAATACGGGTTCACCATTATGCCTACTAGTAAGATAAAATGTTTAATTATTTAATTTCGTAACAAGTACGAAGAAAGTCTCCGAAAGAATCTAACCAACAATTCAACATTATACAAAAATATTAAACATTATAAAAAAGGCGGCATAATCATATTTTGCTATGACGAGACAACAATTTTAATTTGCCGCCTTTTCCTACTGTCAGAGATTGTTGGACAGAGTATAACAGCAAAAAATCACAACATCGGACCACAGATAAAATATAGGGAAGATTCCGTGTATTAAGACATACCTGAACAAACTATTGTCATCCTTTACCATCTCAGTATGTATTCCATAAGGAAAAAGAGACAAACAAGGTAGTTCTACTCGGTCGTGAATTATATCACCGACTCCATTTTCTTAATTTTTCTTGAACAATGCTACCAACCTGACTAGATAAAATGTCATTACTATTAGTGTTGTCCAGTCTTCATCGTATGCTTTTATCGGCAATAATAATATTTTTACCAAATTAGGTAGCGATGAACAGTGCGAATAAACCTTATTTCCTACCCAGAATCACGATCTTCTGCGATCCTTAATATGTCATGATTTCTAAATCTACACTTTAGGATAAAAATAAAATCACAAAATTAATGAAATATTT
Organism: Thaumatotibia leucotreta; assembly: GCA_025490895.1. Lineage (NCBI taxonomy): Eukaryota > Metazoa > Arthropoda > Insecta > Lepidoptera > Tortricidae > Thaumatotibia > Thaumatotibia leucotreta. The sequence goes on from JALPQI010021315.1 coordinate 15,101, forward strand.
TCTTTAATTAAAATGTCAAATGTCATAAGAAGTGTTCTGTCTAAAACGTATGCCACTAGTTGGCGCCACTTAGCGGTAAGGTCCCGCTAAGAAACACAATTACCTAGCCTCAAAGAACAACTAACTAGAAGAAGGTCATTTTATTTTTTTACATAATTTTATTAACTTGTACAAATCATTTAAACACGAAACTACACGGTGGAATTTAATCGGTGAACAGGAACCCATTTTTCTAATTCAGTAATCGATGGCGGTCACGTTTATGTAGTACTTAAGTGGAACCAAGTTTTTTTTTAGCATAACAAATTTTTATGTTGAAATTAAACTTTAATTAAAATTTATTGTCACCCTACTAATGGTTTAGTCTGAAAAGTTTAATACCTCTTTTCAAACTATCAGCCATGCATCGCTCTTATTTTACATAGGAATAGAGTCTATCGCAAAAATTAAAGCATGTGAGTGGTTATTGCTCATTTATGTTTTAAGTTTCTAGGGCTGATAGTTTGAAAAGAGGTATTAAACTTTTCAGACTAAACCATTAGTAGGGTGACAATAAATTTTAATTTCAACATAAAAAAAAATTATGCTAAAAAAAACTTGGTTCCACTTAAGTACTACATAAACGTGACCGCCATCGATTACTGAATTAGAAAAATGGGTTCCTGTTCACCGATTAAATTCCACCGTGTATAGGCGCTCTGAGAATTTAGACAAGTTTCTGGACCTGACGCCTCAGTGCTGCCGCCCTGATGAACGGCATTTCAGAAAACCCTCATTATAACATGTTTTACGGAACTTATCATCCCTTAAAGCATACCTAACAATTTTCGTATGATGGCTTCTTTATAATTAATCAGTCTACACAAGTATCACATGAGTGTCATTATTAAACTAAACTTACTTTACTTTCTGGTTGACATGACATTGGATGATTACCAAATATGGTGGGTACTACGTCAGAATGTAATCACTTATGGGTACGCCCTTGCCTGAAACAACAGCTTAAAAATGTGCGGAGCATATTTTTGAATACTTTTTAGGGCACCAGTCGTCTGCCTTTTTGATATTTTTGACCCATATTAGCCTTTGTTCAGTGTCCTGTGGAAACCTGTTGGAAATTAAAAACATCGATTCATTTTCTGAGTTGGCTATCAATAGATTTATCGATATCACGATCGATCGCTTAAGTACAACACTATGCAATACAAATATTTGAATCCCACTATTTATAATTACATTACGAATGCAAATACGAATGGTTAATTCACAAAGCTACACACATGTATCCGGCAACAAATATTGAATAAGATTTTCAGTTACTTTTACCTTAATAAGGTTCGAAATTTTAAAATTCAAGTCAAAACTAAATTACCGGTGAAACGTAATGTCTTTATTTTGTTCATTCAGGTAACCCTGGCGGTTTTTACACCATGGAACCACACAAGTCATCACTTTTATCACATTCCGTGCACTTATCGAACAGAAATATACATGAAAAGCTTTATTTTAATCACTTTTACTATTTGCGGTTTAGGTGCACTAGTATAGCCAAACAAAGATCGTTGACAGGCATTGCTGGCGTCACCCACAGATACAATAGACTCGGTCTATTAAATTAATAAGTCTATGCATCGGACGACGTGGTTGGTCGGAGGTTACATTTGTCATTCAAAGGTTGCGCGGTGCCTCAATTGTATATTAATTTCTAGTAATTATTGGTCATTTTATTTATTACGTAATTATTAGGTCAAGACGCTTCTTAGTACGTAAGATCTTGAAAGTTTAATGTCTCGCGTGCAACAATAGTACAATACGAAGTACAGAACATAAATCTTAAATTTATGTTCTAGTTAAAATTGGCATAATTTAATACCTATAAACGCGTTTTATATTTATCAAATTAATGTTTTCTGACAATTTGATTAGTGTTTTTTACCATTACACAATACACATTGATCAATTTGTTCTTTTTCATTTGTATGATACATCTTAATGGAAATAAAGACCTATTTCAAATATTAGATGTCATATACCAAGGAAACAATATCTACTTGAAAACACAACTCAGAAATATTTAATAAGTAAACCAATTTGAGCTGTTCCACAAAAGTATCAAATACCGACCTGTATTCGTAGATATTCTCACTTTTTTTATCACGTATGCTGCCAGAGGAGAGGTGGCCATTGAGAGACTTGTGGTCCAGGGAAAGAGGAAACCAGAACACGAGGAAGATGTAATCACTGGCATAGAGGCAATCCATAGATAAGTCCTCAGGATAGGCAGCGCATAGGCGATTTTTTGGTCACTATGTCCATGGGCCTCAGTTCCCGCTTTCCATGCGCATGTGACACCCCTGGGGTTGCAGGCGCCCATAGGCTACGGTGACTGCTTTCCATTGCATGCTTGTATGCCACCGACGTGGTATAAAAAAAAAGAAGATGGCAACGTGTTGTAAAGTCTGCTAGAAATAGTGAACATTATGTATTACCTTCGCATTTTCACGGAACCGTCCGTACGTATTTTTTTGTCTCAAATTTGCTGCAGTGGTACAAAGTGGTACTTAAGGAAGTTCATTAGTACAACATTATTAATTTGGACGTTTTCATGAAAACTCGAAGGGAAAGGTTCATGCATTTACTTACATATGTGAACAAGCTTTTGTTTTGTATCATCTATCCCGGTTTGTCTAAGATAATCTGTAATAGATATATTTGTCTGTAATCAGCAGAGATCGGAAAAATGTGCGTCATTGTTCGCAATAATATGAATATGACTCCAATGTTGATTAAATGAATAATATCTTGGGACATCTTACACAAATCAACCTAGTCCCACGGTAAGCTCAATTAAGGCTTGTGATGTGGGTACCAGGCGACGATATATATAATAGATAGATAAATATAGATACTTAAATACATAAACAGCCATGACCAAGGAACAAATATTTGTGATAAATAAATACACAAATAATGCCCTCGCCGGGATTCGAACCCGGAACCTCCAGCTTCGTAAGCAGGGTCACCACCAACTAGGCTACGGAGGCTGACGAATAATGAAACGAATAATATCTTAAAAATTGATTTCGATGGTTTAAGGCTATTTGCAAAGTTTTTCATAGTTACTGGTGTCAAATAGGTAATTTTTTGAGAATGATTAAATCGTCGATTGTAATATGAATTAATGTAACCACCAAAATGACGAAATTGAGTTAAGTATACCGTTCGACTGCAAATTTCCTGCTCTATCGAACGGTGTATATAAAATATTGACATCTAGAAAAAAATGTCGAATACGTTAACAAAAACGTTGCCATTTTATTAGGTTTCTACGTTTTTTATTAACGTATGTAAAGGTTTCCAAAAATCATAGACAATATTTTAACGTAAGTACGAATTTGTAAGTACAAAACATGTCTTTCCTAATGTACTCATATTTTTATAAACGTCACTGCTGTAAGCGCCGTCTGCATTGTATGGCTCATTAGCAATTCTGTTTCAATTTGTGAGTTACACTAAATTCCGAAATCCACTTTTGATGATTTTCATTGATTTGTTAACGTATCTCCAAATTTTTTTGAAAATATTTAACGTAAGCACCAGCCATTTCCTGAACTATAAGTGTGGTCGCAGTTAGTAACTGTCTATCAAATAGACCTCTCAAAAATAAAACAAACAAGATAAACATCATTTCAATAGGATAATTAACTAAAAAGATACAACATACTTTATAAATGTCCATTTAGTTTTTTGGCCCTCTTGAAAAGTCGTCATTTGGTGGTTACATTAATTCATATAACAACTGACGATTAATGATTAATTATTCAATCAACTTTGGAGTCATGTCCATATTATTGCCAACAATGACGCACATTTTTCCGATCTCTGGTAATCAGACACTGTAAGTTAGAGATCCACTCCCCGGTTACCGATCGATAGTGCAAATTGCAATACCTATACATATAATTATCTGGTCTGATGAATAGAGACGAAAGATGGCCACAGAAACTTGGGAAAGAAAAGAGTTAAGCCTATTAAGCTAAGGTCGTTTCATCATCATCATCATCATCATCATCATCATATCAGCCGAAAGACGTCCACTGCTGAACATAGGCCTCCCCCAAAGGTTGCCACAATGACCGGTCCTGCGCCACCCGCATCCAGCGGACTCCGGCGACCTTCACCAGGTCATCGGTTCTCGGTTCAGGTATTTTACTTCGACAAGAGTTGCGCACTAGTGTGTAAAAAAGCGCCACCTATAGGTACTGAACATGTCATCATCATCATCATCAGCCTATGAAAGTCCACTGCTGGATGTAGGCCTCTCCTATTAACTATGCGTATAGACGCATTAGGAGGTAAATGTCCATAATCGCCACGCTGGGCAAGCGGATTGGCGATCGCAGTAATGTGTCCACTATGATGACGCTGCTGCCCATCTTCAATCTTTTATGGGACACTTCAATCCCTTAGTCGACTCTTACAACACCCGCAGGAGTTGGGGTGGTGACAAATGTATTCTTACTGCCGTCACCACACGGCTAACTGAAGATGTAATTCGGACCAAAAACTTATTAGATTTTACCTGAATTTTTATCGCTTTTACTTTATTTACGACGATAAAGCTGTCATCTCGCTAAATCAACCAAAACACCCTGTAATACCGTTATCAAACTATTGAGTGACGCACATGTCACTGTCAAGTGTCACCGATACGGCTAATGTTGTAGCTGTCACCGTGACAGCTCGCTGTTTGACTAGTGTTTTTACTAATGGCTAATGTTAATCCATTTCACCCTTTCAATGATGTATTTGAATATGTCAGTTTTTAATAGAGGATGTTTTGAGTGCGCGTGTTAACGGCAGGTAAATAAATATTCTCTATACGTGGTGATATATATTCCCCGGCCAAATTTTAGAGGGTATCAATACAGGGTGAAATTTAAATCGTGAATCGTAATATGTTTTTCTAACTCTATGAATAACTAACAATTGGATGCCCCACAAGTTACTTAGAACTAGTCTGGTCAGATTGGTGATAAAAAAAGGAATGTCTCACACAAACATTTTGGGAAATGTGGTTGATCTTGCTCAGCACCATTGCTTCTACCAGCCTGCCTATTTTTATGAAAATAGAAAACGCGATCCAAATGTACAATTCTTTTTTGAGAATTAATACTCGCATCCGCTTACGAGAAAATCATTAGAAAAAAATATTGCCGGCATAGAACAGGTTAATATAGCTCTGTT
>JALPQI010021316.1:0-15276 GCA_025490895.1 Thaumatotibia leucotreta
CTTTCACGGTTAAGAGGAAAGAGGAGCGATCCTTTTCCATAAAAACGTGTTCCCCTGTGTTTTTTCCCAGATTTTGGCATTACAATAAAATTCACTTTCGACACAACCATGTCAATATATTTTGCTTTTTTGATATTATTTATTAACTAAACTATAAGCCGTCAAAAATTACGAAAGTCGTAAGGTTTTAAATCAGTTTTGTAAATTGTGGTTTGCGTTCATTGCTCAGCTGGGCATTTAAACAAACACTGCTTGCACTAAATCAGAGTTGGGCAAAAAGTAATATTATGATTGGTACTCTTTCCTATTACTTTTGTATGTGTACTTTGTAATATTTATTACAAAGTACACATACAAATGTAATGTACAAAAGTACCTAATCATATTACTTTTGCCCAACTCTGCACTAAATTAATGACATTATTAATCAACATTAGTATACACACCATTCAATTTATATAATCAAATATAAATATAAACAATCTATATAATGTAATATTTGATTTAAAAAAATACTCTTCGTCATTGACGTTCATAACCCATTCGTCATTTACTATATCCCCTAAAAAAATAGTCACTCTATTAAATAGGTACGTAGTAGGTATCGTAAATTCCGAATTGCTGTCTCTATCACTCTAACTTAGGTGTGACTGGATTGACAGAGATAGGTTCTACAATATTTCCGCAACTAGACATTCCGGCTATTTGGCAAGCTTTTTGTTACGGTAGTAAAATTACGACGAAGGATTGAAGCGTCACTGACTACCTATTTATTTATCTAACATTGATGATGGGCAGCAGCATCATTATAGTAGACACACTACTGCGATCGCCAATCCGCTTGGCCAGCGTGGAGAAAGGATACCTACTTACCTCCTAATGCGTCTATACGCATGGTTGATAGGAGTGGCCAGCAATGGACTAAAATAGGCAGATGGCGTGGTTAAATCACTAACATTAGTTTCTTCGGTGCAAAATATATTGGTGCGATAAATTGGAGCGGAAAATGAAGGCATTTTTCAGCAAGGCTCGGCGATATAATTCACGTGCCTTCACTTTGTGTGCTGTCACCATTAGTATACGCCTATACGCGAAATAAATACGACGTTACACGGTGGCAAGGATTATGACACAAAGTATCTGGAAAACAAATCTTATCTAAATACCTTTAAGGACCATTATTCACGTAAAGCTTCCTTAGGGTAAGACATATCTTTGGCTTAATACCCAACCGGTGTACGCCGCGCCGTTTATTTATACCTATTTTTAATACTGTTTGAATAACGAATTTCCGATTTGACACCTTAATTTATGAATTTATTTATTCAAAATATTATAGACCTAGGTACAAACTGTTTCTACGAGGGTTGTTTTTTGTCTCAATACAAGGATTTTGTTAATTTCGAAGGTAATTTTACCTTAACGGCCTAATATAAGGTAAGATGAAACGTTTTTTTTTTAATGGGGTAGGACAAAAAGTAGTCCTTCTGGTACAGCGTCTGCTCGTAGCTTTTTGTCTTACCCTATCAAAAAAATCGTTTTATCTTAGCCCACCTTACCTTACTTATGTTTTTTTCTGACATTTCAATCGTGAAATCGTTCATCGTTGCAGGCAGACTAGCGAGAAATTGTACCAATAACATTAATTTAGCTGCGCGTGTTTTGCGAACTATGAACTAACTAATATTATTTGTAGTAGAATTTTAGTCACTATTTTGCAATGATTTACTGCAATAACCAATTTCTTGCAACTTTGTAGAAGGATTGGTCCGTCATTACTCTCACTAGGAGCTATTTTTAAATGTCATTAGATATGTACAGTAAAAATGTATAAACGATTCTTAAATTTGTTCCTGATATTTGTAACAATCAAAAATGTATTAATATTATAAGACGTGCCTGTAGGTAGCTATCTAATTGTGAATTTATTTTTGTTAACCCGGTTTAGATGTTGTCTCTGCGTATTTACCTCCTTGGAATATTTTATCCGGAAATATCTTAAAATGGCCGATAAATTCAGATTTTGCCCCAGTAATTTTGTAATTCGGTGTTTATTTATAAATGGATAATAATATAGTCTTCAATAAATTCCGCATTCATAATTATTCACATCTACTAACAAGTCAAATCCATGTGAAAAAAAAATGTTCCACTAAAACGCATTTTCTATTGGCACTTAGTGAAAACCAATTTTCCTAATCATCTTTTTTTATGTGACGAAGGTAGACAACCTAAGCTCTCAGCCCACCTGATGGGAAGCAGGAACTGAGGCCCGTGGAAATAGTGACCAAAAAATCGCCTATGCGCTTCCTATCCTGAGGACTTAGATGGATTGCCTCTATCTATGCCAGTAATTATACCGTCTATCTTACCCTCAAACCGGAACACAGTTACTAACTATTTAGCGGCAGGTTAACGGGTAAGACGGTGGTAGCTATACGGGCGGACCCTGCACGAGGTCCTATACCAGCAGATCATCTGCACTCTAGATATCCACGTGAAGAAATACTCCAATTTACAGAAGCTGGTAGCAATTGTTTTAACCTCCTGCCGACAGTAAAATATTTTTTTCCAATTAATTTTTAATTAGGAATGTGAATCCGCGTTTTCACTTAGTTTTCTGAATGAGCATTTGCTTGTTCGTGGGCTGACGAACGAACTTTTTGCTATATGAAATCCTGTTTTATTTGCGTTTTCCTGCTTGATAAAGAATAAAATGTATTTTGTTTGCGGAGGCTTTTATTAACAGACGAATTAATCAATATTTAGTTTCTATTTTCGGTTAGCTTAGGTTAAGTTACCTTTACAAATTGACATGTAAACGATAAATATTCATGTATGAAAATAGTTACAAACTTCTCTGCCCAAAACGGCTTTATCCGGTGACTTAATTTCATGCGGTCCCCTAAAAAGCCATCGCAAGTCGATTTACATAACAAACCACGGTAACTATCGGGATCGCGTAACAAAGGAGGAGGATCGAACAGTTTTGCGTACCGATATTATTGTAGAAATTATTCAGCGCCCTGGGTTTTGCCTCTGCGTACCCTATTAGGGAGTTTTGGGGATGTTTGCTCACAGATTTATGTGCAACTCTATCATCATCGTCATCATCATCATATCAGCCGAAAGACGTCCCCTGCTGATCATAAGCCTCCTCCAAAGATTGCCACAATGACCGGTCCTGCGCCACCCACATCCAACGGACTCCTGAGACCTTCACCAGGTCAGTACATTTGTCACCACCCCGACTCTTCCCGTGGGTGTCGTAGGAGTCGACTAAGGGACTAAAGTGTCACTGATCATACACTTGACCCGGGTATGTCTAAAAACTACGACCAAGACCACCGAGGATGGGCAGCAGCATCCCTTAAGTGTGGTGGAGACACTGCGATCGCCAACCCGCATGCCAAGCGTGGCGATTATGGCAAAACCCCCCAAAATTAATCCACAAAAAAACTCTATATGAGACTGATATACAGTCGATAGTTTACGAGTAAGTTAATAAATTTACGGCTATGTACGGTTAATTCGTCAATTCGCTCAGGTGATGCGCATCGTGGCTGCGTTATTATACCCTAGGGCAATAATAAATTTGCTTACAACATTAATAAAGTACATCACAGTAGGCATTCTTGTAATAAAAATTGTATAAACGAAGTAACAGGACAGCATACTCACCTAGTGCTCTATCACTCACGTGTTCAGGCTTGAGTCTCCTCCTTCTTCTACCTAGCGTTATCCCGGCCTTTGCCAGGGTCCGCTTTCCTGCTACATTTCCTTCACTTTACGCGATCCTGGGCATCTTCTACTGTAAGCCCATTCACACTCATGTCAGCCTTCACGACATCTAGCCATCGCTTCTTTGGTCTGCCGCGGGGACGGGGGCCGTCAAGGGCTAGGTTAAGGCATATGTTTCCTACGAGGGGCCGCACATAGTGTGCCACTAAGAGGGATAGACATAGTCACTTACTACTAAGAAGATACTTGTGTGTGTGGCACTTAGTGACGTATTCAACGCATTTGTCTGGCACTTACATTTAGCATCTAATGCACACACACACAAAAAATAGTGGCACAGTGATAAGGACGGACGATTATCGTTCCTTTTCACTTCCACTAGTAAAAAGTTTCATAAGACCATCCCTTTCGTTCTTGCTATTATTATAACGTTGTCAAATCCATATTAATCCTACATTCATGGTTTCCTACGTAATCAGGTGGCCTACGACAAACGTGACCAAACCCGCTGGTTTGGTCACGTTTGTCGTAGGCCACCTGCGTAGGCCAAAGCAAGCTTCAAGACGGCATTCTTGAAGCTTGCTTTGTGTTCAGGCTTGAGTAACTTAAATAATTTTTAGCAATAATTTATGCCGTTTTCAAATATAGTTCTGTTAAAGTATTTTATGAAATTTCTTTTTTTCCCAGACAAGTGTGATGAAAACCGTTGTGCGTGCCACGAGCGTTACAAAAAATATGAACTCGTGAGAAGTAAACCCCGCGCCTTCGGTTTGAGCTTTACTTATACACTTGTTTACAATTTCTTATTTACCGCCCTTGATACACAATGCACTTTTAATCAGCATCCATGTGAATATGCTGATAGTTAATTAAAAAACAAATATTTTATGAGCTGAGCTCTTGTCGGTGAAGAAAAATTCATGCGCATTTATCCTGTGCCTTCTTGAATTTCTGATATTGTTATGTTCACTTTTTTGTTCTCCCTCTCGTTCTCTTTCCTTTCTATTATACTTCTAATATGGTCTGTATTTAATCGGTACGTCGCAAAAGGTGTCATAACTCGTACCATTATTTCCTTTTTCTATAACAATTAGAATGCTTAAAATCTTTAATGATTCTTTTCAAATTGTTCATCCATTCAAGCTTTGGTCTGGCCATTGTTTAGTTAAACTATTGACAAATGTGTTTTTCAGAAAAAGTCCCGCTTTGTTGGTAAGGGATTATTTTATTTATTATACTGTCACCCGCGCAAAGCTATGTAAAATGTAGATTCAATCCTACCAGTGTATACATACATTTTCATAGCTTGGTGCGGGTGAGATATGCAAATTTTACATGATCATATTCTTAACTTTACCTACCGGACGTATTTATAAAGTAGCGCATAAATTTTGAGTATTTAATGAAGGAATAATGTTTGATGTAACCAAAGTTACTACATTAATTGCCGTTGTTTTAAACAGATTGTTCATAGTAATATTCTGTACAACTTTAGTTCAAAAGGTTTCTCTGTAACTTAGTCCAAGTTTCCTATTTCAAATCTCGCAAGCAGGGCATAGTCGATAATGATGTAGGTCAGTCGAAATCTTTTCAGAGTATTTTCAAAATGGTTTTCGATTACTGTAGTTCTGCACAGCTCAAAAGAAAAGGCGGTGAATTTATTTTACAAGAAATTTTCAAGTGAATATACGTGTTCTGAAACTAAATTGATAGGTAAATAAAATATCGAGAAACCGTGCAAGAAGGTTACATTTTGAAAGTTTTATCTTTGCAAACTGCACTAGTTTTGGTTTGAGTAAAGAACGTTTGGATTGTTTTAGCTCAGCCACCGCTCAGTCGGTAGTATCCCTGCCTGCAAAGCTCGAAGTCCTGGGTTTGAATCCCGATCTCTTTGTGTATTTATCACAAATATATGTTTATTCCTCTGACTCATGACTAGAAATAGTCATTTGTTACCTACTCTTATTTTACGCCAATAAATTATTATGATTGTGATTTTTCTTCTAGTAGGTAGTACTTGATTGAGTTTGGTGAGAATAGGTTGATTTTTGTAAGAAAGACCCAAGATATTTATTTAAAGAAATAATATGCATGATGAGTCCATTCTTAGTTCAAATAAAACATTAAAAACCGGAAACAAACGACACAGCATTTCCCTTGACACTTGGCGGGGTCGTATTAGAGCGAAATGAAACCTAGAGAGTAAAAAAGAAATTTAACTGAGGGAAACAGTAAACCGAGAAGTTAAGGCCGGCATTAAAAGGAACCGCGATGGAAATATAATTTCAAGGATATGTACAAGTCAAGTCAAGTCAAGTCGTCTTCAATTCAGAAATTTTATAATATTTATATATTTATTCGTACCTATTGACAGATATAAGATTATGTAAATGAGTTTTAATAGTAACGATCAGAATAATTTACTTACAAAATGAATATTATTTTGCGTATAATTACGTTTTTGATACAAGCTTTTATCGCTGACTGAACTTCCTTAGGTGTCCTTCCTTTTTTCATCCTGCATAGCCTAGGTAGTTGGTAGTGACCCTGCTTATGAAACTGGAAGTTCGGGGTTCAAATTCCAGCGAGGGCATTATTTGTGTATTTATTTATCACAAAAATGTATTCTGTGGTATGTATTTAAGTATCAATAGGTTTATATCCATTCGGCTTTTGAATTACCAAGGAACTCTACTCTGAGTATGGCCTGACATGCTCTTGGCCGGTTTTTCATCCCAATATTTTATAGAGGATTTAAGTAGCCCACTAATCATCCTGTTTTTAGGAAACCAGCCTGTAGGTAATATTTATATAGGTTCAACTTTAAAATAACTTCTGTCTCTCAAATTCCTAGTTCGTAATTAATTTTGACCAAGTTTACTCATCAATTACTTACTATCTCTTCCAATTTATCTTTCGTTTTCAAAAATTAAACTCCTTTAATGAAATTGCTTGAGTTTTAAAAACACCTTTAAAATGTCGGTTTTCCAATTATTTCAGAACAGAAAAATCTCTGGAGTGGTTTTAGTTTTTACTGTAGCAGATAAGAATATAATGCCGTTGGTAATAGAAAAGTTCTGCTCCGCGTAGATTACTATTAGTAATTATGGCACGCCTTTGGGGTTTCTATTTGCTAACGAAACAAAAGAACAATTACGTTGAAGTGTCCTTAGAAACGTTCAAATATTTTTCTTGTCAGTTCTATTTATCTGTACGTTTCTGAGTTTACCTACCTACTTTTAGTATAGGTAAGTATACAGAATGATCAACCCATATGCGTCAAACCTATGACAGATAAAAATAAGGTTCTTAGGAACCATGGCGACCATTTGAGTGACAGTGATGATGCACGCATGTAGATTGTAGGTACTATTATGTATCTTATCTTAATTAAAATCAGTGTCAGCCTCCGTAGCCTAGTTGGTAGTGACCCTTCATACGAAGCTGGAGGTTCCGGGTTCGAATCCCGGCGAGGGCATTCTTTGTGTATTTATTTATCACAAATGTTTGTTCCTTGGTCATGGCTGTCTATGTATTTAAGTATCTATATGTATCTATCTATTATATATATCGTCGCCTGGTACCCACATCACAAGCCTTAATTTAGCTTACCGTGGGACTAGGTCGATTTGTGTAAGATGTCCCAAGATATTTATTTATTATTAAATCTTTTATATGTCAGTAGCTGGATCTACGTACGAGGAAAATATTATAAAAAACTATTCGTGGCCCAGGAGAAGTACAACCTTTACTTGTATATACCTTTCTACGTGCTTTCTATTTAACGTCAATTTTTATTTTATTTCGGACCACAAAAAATCATAACACTTACAAGGAAAACTGAATCGAAAGAGAAATAGATACATAGGTAAAGCTTTCGCAAAAGGTACTGTTATCTTATTTGCTACTTCCAATTAGAGCCGGTTCTTTAAATTTTCCAATTCATTACGAAAAGGTAAAAAATAAACCAGAAGTCGAGTTTCTTGTTATTGCATGCGATCCGCAGACAATTTCGCCTGCGAAAAGTTTTCTTCTCGTTACGAAAATAAAGAAAAAGAATGAATGAATGTTTCAAAATGGGTGATTGTTTCTTTATCTCTTTGATTGAGTTATAAAATTCCATTTGAACGATGGATAGCGATTTCCAACGATTCCATCTGGCATATTTTATCTACATATGTTTTTTTTGTTATATAAATTAGTTAACATACTGTAGGTATTTCGTTTTCTAAAACACTCTTTTTTTTCTATGCGAACATAAGTAAACAATACAACATACAACGTCCGTTTAAAATAACAATAAAACTAAACAATTTTGCACAAAGATTATTGGTGGTATCCTATATTATTATGATAACATTAATTAAATTTTCGTCTTATACATAATATGATAGTGTTGACAAATACAGTGATAAACTGTGCGCTGCCGTTGTCTAGAGCAAACAATTCTGTCTTTAAAAAACTAAATGTTAGTCAACAAATGTGTGTCGTATGTGCCAATTGAACAAGTGACTAATAGAGTAGGATCTTCCCCAAAAATATACGGAAAATAGTTTCTCGCAAAAAGCCTTTCGTTTTTGCACATTTTCAACGACACTAAAATATTTGACCCCTGCGAGGGCTACCCTCGTCCCAGATGTCTTGGGATTTCACGCTTTGATTTCCTTCTGGTTACTCGGAAACAGTTGAACTGTCTTAGACATATTTTGCGCAAAAAATGCGGGGTTGCTAAAGGATTTCATAGTTTATTATGTTCATTATTAATTTAATATTATTAATAATTGGTCCTTACCTGATAAAAATGTACTGGCCAAAAAGATCTAAAAGGATATCATATGGCTCAGAACAACATTTCCAGTAACGATGTCAAGGATAAGCCAAAATGGAAGAGGCATGCCATGAGCTAATCGCACCACCATGTGAAGTACATAGCTAGGCAGAGAGAGAGAGCTACAGAGAGGTCACTTCATCACATCATCAGCCTATCTCAGTCTTCCTCTTCAGACCTCTCCTTTTTATTAACTATGCGTATAGACGCATCATCAATCACATAAAAAAATGGTCAGACACTTCAATCCCTTAGTCGACTCTTACGACACTCGCGGGAGTAGTTGGGGAGGAATGTATTCTTGTTGCTGTCACCACACGGCCAGTATTTATTTAGTATTTGCTGGCTGTAAAATACTATTCTGACAAATTCACGTACAAGTACATTTCCCATGTCAATGGAACCACAATTTAGTGTAGCCGTAAGCGGGTTATTAAACCCGACTTACATCGCGCAATCATTCGCGATGGCTCGCTCTGCGGGCAAATTACGGCGTTACTATTTGGGGAGCCGATTAGATATGTACAGGGTATTTTCAAATTAGTTACCGACAGTAACTTAGCCACTATTAATATACCACTTTTCCATACATTTTCAGCTGGCTTTGTATGGAACGATTTTTTTTAAATTTCGATTAATAATAAAGTTGTTCATTATTATGAACACAAAAGTCCATACCCTAAGGTATCGGTAATTAAACTAATTCATTTGGAAATATAATTTTCCCCTCACTAGCTCGTAAAGCGCTCGTTTATCGTTTAATACGAGCGGGTAAAAACGCTTTTTACACTCTTGTGAATAAAGTAATTTGACATTGCTCTAATTCCTATAGCCCCCTACTGCCTAGTATAAGTGGATCTGTATGATCGTAGTAAACATGCGCAATCGGAGCTCAAATGTTAAATTGGTCGTTCTCATGGGTGACTTTGTAAGCCATTGGCAATATTTACGTTCCAGAAGTAACTCTATTCTACGATACGTTTCCACATTGAGTTTTAAATGGTTTCTTTAAGTTAATTTACATTTGGATGAGATTTGTAATCATATTTCCTCGCGATAGTGAGGGGAAAAAAGTTGTATTACACTTGGCGGCAAAGTTTGTTCAACTCTCGTGCCTTGAGACCTTCGCAATGCTCAAGATTCCAGTTTTTGAACCACTCGCTACGCTCGTGGCTCAATTTTGGAATCTTTCGCTAGCTCAGGTCTCAATATTGGCACGACAGTTAAACAACAACTTTGCCCCCTTGTATAATAAATAACTATTATCGTCCCAGGCACCTACCGTATGCCAAGTAATAATAATAATAACCCCGCGGGGGCAGCTTGTGGCGAGCTGACGGTGAGTGGCGACACCGCGGACCCCTATTCCAGAGGGCCCTTTTATATGGCCCTCGCCTCTGTGATTGCCTTGACCGGCCGGCCAGAGTGGATTCGCAAGAGCGGGACCTATGCTCCAGGTTGGAAGTGTAAAATGTCATAACGCCGGCGGCCCTTGAACGGATTACCGGAATCTGGCTTCCGCAGTCTCACCTCTCGACAACCTCAAAGCCACTCTGAAGTGTTGCGCTATTGTCGCACTGTGCGTGCGGCCGTTTGTAGGGCCCACTAAATAAGTTGGCGAGTCACCACCTGCCTTTTTACAATTTTGAGACTGATTGTCACGGCAGGTGTCCGCTAGTCTCCTCCCATAACCCAGTATCCAGTCCATCCAATATACCAACCATAGCCCATGACCTTAGTTTCCATCGCAGTCACAGTGCTGCACTGCAATAGTCTTTGCACCTGGCGGGGACCATCTCCGGACGTATTATATTGTGCGGTCGGGGATGGTATCCGCCACGTGTATCCTTTGCTTTATATTAATTGTCTTAAAGGGCCTCAGCGCTGTTGGCTTCGGCCCCACGCATGCCTCCCAAAGGCCCGGGACCCCGTGGTCCCGAGATATGGCAAAGACATACAAATAATAATAATAATATATCAGCATACAACATAAAGGTAGGTACAGGGTGCAGTACAAAGCAATTTTAGTATCTTATTTTCATTAGGAAAATGGGCAGCCTTTTTTTCGCGGTGGGTATTAAATGAATCGTTATTTTTTTATATAGATACATTTACTACTTGTTATATTGTTAAACAACAGTTATACAGTGCGTCCTTCACCCTGCCGATTTAATCAAATGTAACATAGCTCTTTAATACATCAACGTAATATTTTTACTCGAAAAATGTCAGGAATTAAAAATACTCCTACCGTATATTTATTTGAGCGTGACTCGACGTGAGTTACATGGCAACACAAATTGCTAATGTGATTCGTTACGCAACACGGGAATCTTTTTGAGGGAGTAATAAAGTTGTTCTTCTAACAAGAACGTGCTTGTTCTGACACTTTTGTTACATAGGTACCTAATACCTATTGCATGTACTTAAACCAGAATAAATAAGTAGAGTCAAGGAAATCAAACAAAATAATAATTATTATTTTTACGTAACATATTGACTACATACATTCCATTTTTCACAATACAGACTTCTTTATAAAAAGTTATAAATCGAAAAATAGTGATTGATAGTATCCACCACATGCTCCGAAAAATATTCGTCACCTCGTAAACGATAACAGATGGCGCTATTTCTCGCCAAGCCAAACCCACTGATTTTCCACGCCATTTCATTTTTGACAATATGGTGTCAGGAAAAATAGAAGAATTTGCGTGTTCCTCGACAAATTTAGGCCATTTGAAATGCCTAAATTCCTACCAAATTTTATCCTTTAATGTTTTTTTATGTAACATAGCAACCCTATAAATAAGCCGGGGCGGATGTTTGAAGAAGGCTGGAGATGAATACGAATGATGTGCTTACAACGATGTCACAGAGTAGAATCAGACTGTGTAGATGTTTCCAATTATGATATTATTTACCTATAAAGACGATTATAACATGTTTTGTTTTAATACATACACACTTTTTATTTAAATATCCCAATCTTTATAAAGTCTTTCATCCTGAACATTGGATGGTACGTTAATGTTACCTAGAAATACAGTTTTTTTCGAAGTACGTGTACTGGTATTTAAACACAAAAATATTTATATATTAAATAAACCAGCTGTTACTATACACATACACCGTAGACTATACACCGTGTTGTTTTTTTACCATTAAATAAACAGGCTGCTTGGTACGTTAATTGGAGCTACCTGTTAGATTGTTTTTAGTCGAATTAGAATATATTCTTTTGTTTCCTTACAGAATAAATGAAATGGTAAGTAATAACATAAAAGTTATTTTCAAATGACTGCGCCACAATTCAAAATAAGTAACATCATGTAAGAAATAATGGTTGCAATATTGTTGTTCAGTTATTAAATTTAATTTCTTAATGAATCAATAACAGTAAGGGTTAAAGAGAAAATAATTATATTTGACCTAAATAAGCTTCTCTAAAATTGAACATAAATAAAAAAACTTGTACTTGGTTTATCGATGTAGAAGTAATGCATTATTCGTTTTCCTGGTCTAATTTAGTTCAAGAATATTATTTTATAGTATTTCTGATTAATTAACCACATACACATCATTATGTCTAGCGAGTAATATTATTTCGTAGGATTGTATTTTTAATAACAGTGTCTCCTCTAATATTGTACTCTATGGTAGGCCACAACTGACTGATATTAGGGATATAAATCTTACAACATTATTTTTCAGTACATACGAAGCTTCATTACATTTTTATTATTAGAGACGAAGTAAAATGAAAATCTAGTACCCGGTTGCGAAAAATATACATGTGCTAAATTAAGCATCAAATGTGTTTTATATGCTGAATTTGTTATTAGCCTTTATTCTATTTAGTTATGTAATGTTGTAGGATTTCTGGTTAAGGACTTTTATTTATTTAAGAGAAATAAATAATATGATATACTCAACATTTCATTTGAGTATATCGTATT
The DNA here is from genome assembly GCA_025490895.1 of Thaumatotibia leucotreta. Lineage (NCBI taxonomy): Eukaryota > Metazoa > Arthropoda > Insecta > Lepidoptera > Tortricidae > Thaumatotibia > Thaumatotibia leucotreta. Next base: position 12,529 of record JALPQI010021316.1, read on the forward strand.
ATAATAGAACAGTTCATGCGCGTTTATATATAGGTATAGTTGTTGTACGTATAAACTACACATAATCATACATACTAATAATATACACATATAAGCCAACAGAACATATCATTATCTCAAACTCAAACCAACTCCGAGCTACCTCGAACTTCCTCCAAGTTCATCATCAGACCCATGTTGAGTATTTGACCCATGCTCACCAAGAGCAGCCTCAAAAGCCGACACAACATGATAATTTACTAACCTTGATTCATATCAAGGTTAGTAAATTATCATGACGTGTGTGTACACATGAGTGTATTATTGGCCACAGCATCTATCGCAGATGATTGTTGCAGCGTCTAATGTTATCCTAAATTTAAATAAACTCATTATTACATACAACATAATCATTGTTACAAACAACTATTTATTCTACTACTCCAACAGACAACACATACTAAATAGGTGTTCACGTTCATTCAGCTGCGTAGCATGCCCAGAGGTAGGTACCCCTACTCAAGAACATGTCATACATTAGTGTTTAGCCTTTCATGTAAAGCCAAACACTTGTGGTTTTAAGTTTGGACCGATCCAATAAGTAAATAATTGATATTGATTCGACTTACAGGCACTATGTAAATAATAATATTTTTTTAAAGATCGAAGTTTTTCCTCGACACTGGAGCGCCCTTCACCTCGGTGCGAGTTGGCCTGTTAGGACAAGCAGCATTCTTGCAGCAAATTAGGTCCAATAAGGAGTCGACGTAACATCCGTCGCCCAGTCACTTTCGTATATCATTGGCCGGGAACATCTATAAAAGATGATTTAAGCAGCGTCCGTTCGGGTTTGGCACTTACGGGTGTGACTAAATAGACCGATACGGGAGCGGCAGCCGCGACCGCACTTCGCACAAGTAAATGCAGTGTTATCTGTTTGGACTTAGAACCGGTAACTGTCACTCTCCGTGTTGTTTTCCACTCAGCAAGCTGAAGTGGGTGAAGTGACCTCTCTGCGGACGCTGCATCGCCTGGGACGCAAGTAAGATAGTGCAGGCATGCCCAAAACCCACACCACTCTCTCGACCTCGCCGACTGAATCCACAGGAATGACAAGTCAAACATGCGGAGCCGGTTTGGTTGCAGGTGCATGACGGCTGGCACCGAGCCGGGTTTATTTCAAGTTTGCCTTCTCTGATGTTGCTGTTGCCTCTTCCGTTAGTCAGCAGGAGGACCACGAGCAGGCGAGACACGCTGGGGCACCAAAGATGTTGTTTGTGCTCCTTCCTCCTTACTTTCGTATATACGCATGCATATACTCTGTTTCAATTGTTTAGTCCCTACTGACGTAATGAGAGTTATGAGCAAGATTTTTTTACTTAGAATTCCTAAACTTGGAAGCTAGACGAATGTTCCCTAGTTGTTATTGTTCTAATATTTCTTTATAGTACTTCGACTTGAAAGTCGCGAAGCCGCGTAAAAGGGCAAAGTACCTATTGGATACTTGTCATCCATCGTGTCGTCAAATGTTGTTTTTCGCGGTCTTTTGTCTTTAACAAAGCTATTCTTTGTTATTTTAGTAGAAAGGGTTATATTTTAGGAGAAATCCTACTGGCAAAATAGTTTTATGTAATTATTTGGTTAGGATTTAATAATATGTGCATCAAATTGTTTGATATTCGTAAGCACGTGCGGTCGTCAAATTTTACATGAGAGTTATTTCAGACGCATTCATGTGAATAAATTTAATCGTGCAATCGTATGTAAACACATTTGAAGCTTCAGTGGCTAATTATTTGAAAACATTTATTATTAGATTAAATTATATTTTATCAACATCTACTAAACAGCAAAGCTAGCGAGTTTATTGCATCCGGACAACGTTACATACCTTGAGGTTTGTCTAATTTCTTTTAAATTCGACAGGTTACTTTAGTTTGTCAATATTAACTACCGTAGGTATGTTGCTTTTTGCTCAGCCCTAAATTTTTTCCTGATTTATCACATGATTTTTATTTTCTATTAAACCAAAAAAATATTTTTCGAATAACCAAACCAGGTTCAGCCTTGACCAAGCAAATAAAAAAGACACGGTGTATATCAATGATTACCTAGGGTATTAGCAAATTGTAAACTAGGACGTTTACAGAGACCCAGTATCAGATCAATCCTCAGACTAGATTAAATGTAAATATGCGTAAATGGTGTAGTTATCGGTTTTTCCAAACGTGCTGATTCCTGCCGCGTTTCCGTCGATAAGCGAGTGATAAATGTACGCGAGTTCCGAACTTGTACAAGTTGGTGTCGGCTTACTTCTGGTGATGCTAGAGGCGATAAGTTGCCAACTTAGTTGCTAACCTTCAACGAAAGAGATTAAAGGTGAGATTGGTTTATCTAAATTGCCGTTTTGAGACATGTTTTCAGATGAAAAAATATGGCATATGGTCTGTAGCATAAGTATGCTAAATATAGCATACTTATGCTACAGACATTATACGAGTATTAGCTAACAAATCATTATGACATAATTTCTGTTTGAGTTTCTTAATAGTACATTACGACACAAGTGCGAAAAACACAAAATTTGAAACGAGTGGTGATGTTTTTAATCGACACGAGTTACGAATTTCGTTTTTGCACGTGACTACGTTTTTTAGTACAGATGGCCCTCCGAAGTTTTGGACCTGACGTAAAATGACCCACTTCTCGCACTACAGCCTAAAAAGTACACCGTCTGTACTAAAATAGTACATTGTGTATTTAGGGCCG
>JALPQI010021317.1:0-19401 GCA_025490895.1 Thaumatotibia leucotreta
TCCCTCCTTCACCATAAAACTGGCTAGTAAGTGACCCCGGTGATTACGAGACCCAATCCCAAATTGCCCCACTCTCAGCTCATCATCGTTTCGCTTGCCCAATTTCGCGTTAAGGTCCCTCATAACTTGGTGAAGTAGGTTTCAGGACTGTGCATGGCTTTTGATATGTCCTCATACACAGCTTCTACCTCTTCGTCGGAGTAATGCTGAACATTACTATAGTTATTTATCGTTTATGGTGACTACTCGTTTTGAATCACATTATTAGTTGCAAAATTATAATGAACATGTTCTGAATTCGTACAGAATACCCTAAATTAACTTAATCTTATGTAGTATAAAAGCTCATTTCGATTAGGTAAACAAGTCAACTTTCATTATTTTCGACAACACTCGCTTATTTCCTATTAAGTTATAACATGTGTCCTTACTGTTTCACGGATAATGCGCCATCCACGAATAATTATGTATTGCACAACAAATTACCGCTGTTCCACTGAACTATTTCCAATTATGCCACTGTTTTACATAAACTTTGACTTCTATAGTTGTATAATTTCGAGATGTGCCATTAGTCTACAAACAAACGCAGTGACGGCGTCAATTTCTGTGGTTCAACTGGCCTATGGCCGGTCTTGCAGATAAAATAGCGTCGACTCTCCACCAATGGCATAACGGCACAATGCTGCCACAGTGCTAAAATTTTGAACTAGAACACGGGAGTCTTAGTCACGATAAACTTTAGCGTATTCCGCGCCTAGTTTTATAGTTAATTGCAAAATGGACTATTTCGAGATACCGAGTTGTTTTAGATAAGCGTCGGTATGTCTCTTTTGAATTCGAGATCATTGCCAGAGTAGGTAATCCAATACCCATAGTAGTAAGGCATCCCGACAGAGTAGTAATGAAATAAAACTTATTTACAGGTATGTTGGGGCCTAAAACTCTACTCTACATCTACATGGGCCCTCATCACCGCACGTGCCATCATAGGTACATTTTGTTCCATTTAATTGAGGATTAAATTCGAATAGATTGAAAGAAAGGTACCGTATCAACGTGCCCCTAAATTCCCCTGTAAATACTGTGCCGCTCTCACATCATTATATGTAACAACCAAAAGTGAAGGGTCCACGGAAAAAAATTGTCCAGTGCTTAAAAAAATCAGGGAAAATTCACATCTTAGGTATTCTTTTAAAAGTAAGCTGGTTTTTCTTTCTGTAATTTGTTCTTTCCGAGGACCCTTCAAGTGATGTTTCCTCGAAATCGTCTCAAATAGACGTTAAGGCCAGTAAACAGTACATCATCATCAATTTATCAGGAATGGTTAAGATTCGAGAACTAAGAAATAACCATGATACTTATGTGCAACATAGACAAAAAAATGCCATACTTACGAGTAAAAAGATAAGCTTAAAATAATCTCTCAAAATTTCAGATTCAATATCATCGAAGCATCTTACTCTTCAATTTTATTCATTAAAACATCTTACTCTCACTTTACTGTTTACAATCCTGGCATACTCTATACATTACCTACCATTTTTTTTGTCAGGTTTCGGCGTCAGCGGTTCCTACGTGGTCACCCCTCTCTACATCAAGGAAATAAGCGAAGACTCCATCAGAGGCACCCTCGGAAGCTTGGTGGTACTCAGCCAGAACCTTGGCAACCTGGTGGTGTACATCATGGGGGAGTATCTGAGCTACCATGCCGTCCTGTGGATATGCTTGGCGGTGCCGCTGGTGCATTTGTTGGTGTTCGCGACCATGCCTGAGACCCCGTCGTATCTGCTGAAGTGTGGGAAGGTTGAGGTGAGTTTTGAAGCATTTAAAAAAAATCGTTGGAACAAATATATATGATAAAATATACAAAGAGTCAATTGACCAGTGGTTGCTAAAACCGAGTGGCCGAGCGGTGCAGGCATCAGCCGCGAAAGCTGCGCACGTGGGTTCGATTCCCACCTCGGACATTGGTGATCTTGGTCATTTTTTCTTTGATATACGATATCCAATATTTATAATACAAAGAGTCCTTATCGGGATTCAAACTCAGGACCTCGTAAACGGTGTCACTAAAAGCTACGGAGGCCATCAAACCAAGCAGTTAACTATTGTTAACTAACCAAGCAGTTAATTATTGTTAACTATTGTTGTCATATCAATAAGATTTTGTTCTAAATATACCTAATGTAACTATCCTAACCTACAGTATGTATCACATAGTAGAGCAAAGAAAGAAACCTGTGAATGTATAAGTCATACTGACCAACTTTTACTACCGGGCCAACGCCGAAATCGCGAGAATAAACTCGACTGTCCCATACAAAAACGGCAGCATCACACCGGCCGGAATGTATGAAACGGCTAATTTTTTTTTTGGGATTTCGGCGTTGGCCCGGTAGTAAAAGTTGGTCAGTATGACTTATACATTCATAGGTTTCTTTCTTTGCTCTACTATGTGATACATACGTATATCTAATTGGCCCTTGTGGCATTGTTCCGTGCATGCTGTCGGCATTTGCTCGTTGTATCGCAATACTGATGCGAATACCGTGATCTCTTAAATGCGATTCAGTGTAGGTTCGGCTTGTCAGTTTTTGTCAGTTATTAACCATGTTTAGTTGTAGGAATAGGAAGGACCAGGCAGAATAAAAATAATGTTTTAAATAATAATAAGTGTGTACTTTAATCTGCCTTTACAAGTACATTTATAAAAATACAGAAAAATATCAGTTGCTTAATTAGGAATTCAAAATTGCAGCGTCACAGTCGACAGCTTTTTATCCGGTGACGCCTTGATGTCTTCATCGGATTGTAAATTCCGGCAAGTAGGTATGATGGTAGAACAATTAACCACTTCGTAGCTGGTAATACCTAAATAGATGAAAATATTGCCGCCTCGGGATGTTTTCTAGCTGCACTCTTCACTGGAACACCGGTATGTTGGATGCACAAGAAATATTCCACACGATGCGTTTCTCCTTTGTCTCAGCCGTTGTGGAGGTCCTTAATGTTTCCTTTTAGCTGGTTCAAATAATTATTCGGCATCGAAGACCATTATTAAATAGTTATTTGTTATACAAGGGTGCAAAGTTGTATTTTACCCGCGAGTATGAAATTGAATTGTTTTAACATACGAGAAGTAAAATACATTTGCACCCGTGTGTAACACAAAACTTTTCCCCTCACTATAGCGAGGAAACTCAAAAAAGGTAATTATTTGTTCACATTACAATCATCATCGGGTTAGTGATAATAATTTTCCAAATGCATCATGTATTTAATGCAAGATATGGTCGCAGTAAACTTACCACGAAAAAGTAAACGCAGCACGATTTTAACATATTCCTGTAGTTGCACACCAACGCCAATGCATTATTAAATCATTCTCATTCATTATTTTTACAAAATTATAACAGAACACCCTGAAAGTTGTTTAGTTTACTATTTTTATGCGTGTTCGAGTCGGTAAATAAAGATTATAACCTATAATATTCTTTGACAATGTTGACGTTGACATTTTCTGCGTTTTGTGATTGCATCTAGTCATCTTATCATCATTCACTAAAACAATTGTTACTTATGGAATTTTAGGATTTATATGTTAAAATCATCATATTATATAAAGGTTTGTATTTTACACTAAATTCTCAAACAAATTATTTAATTATCATTAATATGGAACAATTTCCATGAGCACTTTACGTTTTGTTATTCCAAAACCAAGCTCATTACTTTGCCACACAAGTGAATAATATGCGTTTTTACACGTTCGTATTAAAGGATAAACGAGCACTTTACGAGCTAGTGAGGGGAAAACATTATTTTTATTCTGCCTAGTCCTTCCTACAACTAAACACTATGGAACATTCGGATTAGGTCCTAAACTGAATCGTATTAGTGGATCGTGGTAGCCCGCCTGTATAGGTGTATACAATACACCGTTTTCCAAAATCTCAAAATGGCCGGTTAGTTTTTTTTTAACGGCCACGCGCTATTGGCGTATTCAGCCAGACGAGTGTAAAGAAAGACCGGAAGACACTAGGGCCACAGATTAGATACTAATCATTTTTAAACTTCTAACCCAAAGTCGTACATTGATTCGTGCAGGAAGCTCGCGAAGCCCTTGGCTGGCTGCGATGCCGTCAGAGCTCGGAAACAGCAGTGGACAGCGAACTGAAAATGCTACTCATAGAACTGGAACAGAACAAGACCAACCAATTCAGATACGCCATCAAAACCCTTGGTAAGTCTACTTGGCACATACAGGGTGTAAGTCTAATACGGGCGAAGCTTTTAACGGGTGTTAGGTTTACGACATAATAAGTACATTCAAGTAACTTTTACTTAAAAAAATTCCATACAAAATAATTCGGCGCGCAATGTAGAGCAACATACAGCCTGCCTAGTTATAGCCACAAAATTCAATCTTAGGTACTCCTACCACATAAGCTTTGACAAAATTGGAAAAATTCGCTTGAGGTACCTAGGTAGGTACTCGTATTTATTTAGCGGAATGAGTCTATAAGACCTGACTTTGAGTATATTTGGATCGTTGTCGTTGATCGATCGTTTGCACCAGTTACTCATACATATTATTACATATTTGTTTTATATGGCCTATTTCGTAGGTATTTGAGTAGGTATCCCATTGACAATATTAGTATTTATTTGGGCCATCGACTTTTTTGCATAATGTTTCTGAATTCCACTTAAAATCACGAGCTGCTTCGATCCTAATAAAACAAGAAAAATATCCTAACATTTCCACACATTTTTAGATATTTCTTCCTTATAAAATGTATGAAAAAATGACGGAATTACAAAAAACATAGACACTTTTTTTCCGACTAGTATCTAAAGAGCCGGAGATTATGCTTATAATCTCAAATCATTAATCAGAAATGATACAAAAATTTCAAAATGAAAATAAACTTTGGGGGACAATTTTAACCAAAATAGCCCATTTGTAGAAATTAGATACCTACTGTTGACCATCAAAATCACGCGACGCTCCCGTGCCCTTCTTTGCCCAAAATCAACACTATTGACACTGAATTAACAAGAAAAACACGTGATATCACAAAACCCCATTTTTATTGACACGAAGAGTGTAACCAAACAATCGGAGTTGTCACTAACGATGTTTATCAGTAACTTGAGTGTCATTCCGGGGCCAGTGTAGTTATCATGAGCCGCCACCGCGGACTTATGCCGCGGCCACGACATCGGTCTAAGGCGACCGGCTTAGCGGAAAACGTATGGTACTCCCTCTCCTACAAACGTATAAAACATGGAAGCCGCACGCCATACTAAATTGCCTTTCAAAAACGATCCTGAATTTTGGTTGACAAGTGTCACCCCCTCTTCAATGCATCACGGTAATGAATTTAAATATCTTCTTCTATATATATAAACGGCAATGTCCTGACTGACTGACTGACTTAAATCAACGCACAGCCCAAACCGCTGGTCCTAGAGAGTTCAAACTTGACATTTAGATTCTTTATAATGTCTAGAGGCACACTAAGAACGGATTTTTGAAAATTCCTCCCTTAAAGGGGTTAAAGTTTGTATGGGGAAACAAGATTAGTTGGGCTGTTTTATTCGGAACTTCACAGAAATGTTTTTAATCATAAATAAGTAAACACATATTTCAGGTTTTTTGAAAATTCATTCCCTATGGGGGTTAAATGGAGGGTTAATGTTTGTAAGGGGAAATAAGATTAGTTAGGCTATTTTATTCGAAACTTCACATGAATGTTTTTAACATTAAATAAGTAAACACGTGTTTCAGGTTTTTTGAAAATTTAATCCCTATGGGGGTTAAATGGAGGGTTAAAATTTGTATGGGGAAATAAGATTAGTTGGGCTATTTTATTCAAAACTTCACAGGAATGTTTTTAATAATAAATAAGTAAACACGTGTTTTAGGTATTTTGAAAATTCATTCCCTATGGGGGTTAAATGGAGGGTTAAAGTTTGTATGGGGAAATAAGATTAGTTGGGCTATTTTATTCGAAACTTCACATGAATGTTTTTAACAATAAATAAGTATACACGTGTTTCAGGTTTTTTGAAAATTCATTTCCTATGGGGGTTAAATGGAAGGTTAAAGTTTGTAAGGCGGAACCAGATTCGTTGGGCTATTTAATTCAAAACGTCATAGAAGTGTTGTTGCCAATGAAGAAGTAGGTACTTATCTACATACCTCTACCATGTTATATAGTACGAGTATTTTACCTCGAGTACTTGTATTTAAAAAAATAGGTACTCCTAAGGGGGTAAAAATGGGGTTGAAAGTTTGTATGAAAAAAAGTTTAGTTTTAGATTAAGAAATTTCATATTGCGTAAACTAATTTTGAATAAAAATCTAAGAAAAGTAATTCCAGGATTTTTCAAAATTCACCTCCTAAAGGGTTGAAATGTAAAAAAACATCATGGATATCGTTTCTATGGTTTATCGAGTCACTGTGGGAGTCCTGATTGACTGACTCATCACCGGTTAAATGTTTCGGCTTGACTATTCCACTATAAGAGAAAAGGACGAAGCTTGTAGCGGATTGCATTATTGTTTTGTAAGAGGGTGAATATCAGAGAATTTCAACCGCCTAATTTTGGTGGCATCATTTTTGCCGAAGTTTCTAAACGTCTCAATGTTATACTTCGCCATTTGTATAAGGTATCGTGCCTCCTTAAAATGACAAAGTAGCACATTGTAACAAATAGAAACTTCTACAAAAATTATGCTACCAAAATTAGGTGGTTGAAACGCTTAGATATTCACCCAGGAAATGACGATGCCTGCGTTGCTAATTTGAATTCGTGTAGTTTATTTGCAATCAAGTATTTAATTATGTCATACTAATATGCTGTTCAATGAAACAGACTTCAGACAATGTAATAAGGTAAGATTCTACTTGTACTTCGGTTTAGGAAAGGTAAGAACTGCGATCCCACACAGAAACGAACGGCTATCAAAGTAGGTTTTGGGTTAGGTTAGAACTGCGACCCCACATAGAAACGATATCGAACGACTAGGTATCAAAGGAGGTTCAGGTTAGGTTTTTAAATTTTTTTTCATAGAAGTCCAAAATCTACGCGTGCGAAGCCGCGGGCAAAAGCTAGTCAACCTATAAAAACTTAAACCGCCATTTAAAAATAGCTGTCATTGGTCCATCAAAGTTTTGATTGGCTATATTCCACAGATTAAATATAGGGAAGATTCCGTGTATTAAGACAACCTGAACAAACTAATGTCATCCTTTACCATCTCAAGATGTATTCCATAAGGGAAAGAGACAAATAAGGTAGCTCTACTCGGAGCGCAATTCGCTCGCCGCCTTAGACCAATATCGTGGCCGGGGCATTAGGTACTTTCTATTCGGATCGCTCGCACCATTATGCGAGAACGAGCGGGATGGATAGAAAGTACGTCCGCGTTAATAACGTAGCGGCAGCTCATGGTACGGCTACAGGTGAAGCGAAGGCTAACCCCCTTATTTATAATCGTTTTTTAACTTAGCAAGCCGCTAAATATTGTTTGGCCCTTTCGGTCCTATTGACACATACAGGGTGTTCCACGAGCCACTGAAAACCTTGAACGGGGTGATTTAGTAGGCTATACTGAACAACTTTTAATGTGGGGCCAATCACGAAATCAAAAAAAAAATTGTCTGTTTCATACATTTTGACCGATTGATCACGACATCTTATATGAAAAAGGCATTTTTTTTTGAGATTTCTAGGTTAGCTCCTTAGTAAAAGTTATTCAGTTTAACCTACCAAATCACCCCGTTCAAGGTTTTCAGTGGCTCGTGGAACACTCTGTATTCATAAGAATAAGACCAAAAGGGACAACCATGAACCAATACTTAGCGGCTTAGTAAGTTAGGAGATAAGTAATTAGGTACCTACAGAAGGAGCGATTCTTGTCTTACGCTCACGTGATCTCATTCTCTGTTCGATTAAATAGTTCCTTAATAATTAACTTGATGCAAATGACACTTATTAAACGTTTTGTTAACGATAGCCCATTAGAGGTAACGATGGTGAGTCAAATTTTAATCGCACGTGTTTTTCTAATAGCAGTAATAGCCTATTAAAAAGACAATCGATTCTAAATTCCGTATTGAGGCTACTAATAGGTACAGGCCAGATTCCAAGATTAGTTATATAGCTTATAGCGATTTTTGCAGCCTCTGTAACCTTTTTTTTCGTGGGGAAATGCGTTATGCAATATGCATACCACCCGGGCGCGGGGGACGGACCCGGGTGGTAATGTGGGACTCCCAGGGCTAATGAGGCCCTGGTCTAACCACTAAAACCCCACGGTCTGCCGTCATGACGCTTCAAAGCGAGGTCACGGGTACGCCTAAACACACTTCCGCGACAGCCTCTGTAGCCTAGTTGGTAGTGACCCTGCCTACGAAGCTGGAGGGTCCGGGTTCTAATCCTAGCGAGGACATTATTTGTTTATTTATTTATCACAAATATTATGTTCCACGAGAGTTTCGTTTCGGACACCGAGCTGAGCGGTCGCTTCTCAATTATCCTGCCGCTCCTTTAAGGCCCAATTGTCCCACGAAGACAATAGGCGCCGATACCAGATGTGCAGGCAACATTTGGCGGAAGCGAATGCAACATTTTTGGGTGCTAATATTAGAGAAAGCCCTTGAGCCCGACTTTAAATTCTGCTTACAATTACGCGAATAGTGTTACCCTATGTATTCTAAAGTGCCGCGTCCATATAATATTTTCGTGTCTCAGTGAGTGTATGCAAGTGCGTGTTAGTTAGTGCGTTTGATAACCCGCGACATCGTGCGCAGCCGCATGCCTCGCGCGACCAGGCGCAAGCGTAGCGGATACAGCCGCATATAACACCTACTCCCTCAGCAAACTTGGTGAGATCGTTTTGATTTAGATTTTTCGTTGTAAAATCAAGGCATAACAGGACCTGACAAACTCAATCTCAACCTATCTAATCTAATCTTGAAATCTCCTCTCACCTCTCTAACTTAAATTAAAATTAAGTTTCAAGTTTTAAAGTAAATTGTTATGTAAGTTTACATTGTGTAGGTGTTTAATGCTATGTCGGATTATCATTTTCATGAAAAGTGTTCAATCAATGTGTATATGTATGTGTGCGTATAATTATGTGTATTGTGTATTTGGTTATTTTAATATTATGTCGGATTATCATTTTCGTGAAAGTGTTCAATCGTACGAAAGTGCGCGTTATATGCGAATGTGAACTTGTGAAGTGTCCCACTATGTAAATACATTTATGTGTAAAACGTGTACAGAGTCTAGTGAGTGCGCGAACGTTCCCCGGTCGGACCCCACAGTTGCCAACACACTGCTGCAACGAGTTTATAATTAAAAAAGCATACAATTCAGGGGAGATGAAACCAATTAATTTTTTACTTTGTATAAATTACTTGCCAAAATTACTTAAGGCCTACGTACATGTCGCAAATAAATGCAGCCCGAGTGGAAAAAAAATGTGCTGCTGATTTTAAGGGTGAATATGAAGTACCTACTTACACTATCGCGAGAGACTTAAACAATAAAAATAAACCGCACACCGTTAAATGCACATTGAGAAATTAAAGATGTACTACCACATTGACAAATCTCCGCAGGTATGTCAATCATTTTCCCACGTTTCACTAACGGTGAATATGTCTGGTAAAAGCAAGCCATAAAATCACTAAAAGTCGGAGAAATTCTAATAACTACGAACAAATGGCCTAAATTGTCATCATAAAACATTTTGAATAGGTCCCGACATTTGCGAGATACAAGCCTGGCAAGAGATAAGGCTTTTTTAAGAAAGTGGTAAAAAAAATCTATAAGCAATAAGCAACCCCTAGGGGATATCGTAAAAATCCACAAAACAATTGCGCTTTTGTTGACCAGATGTTTGCATAAGATTTAAGTACACGTGCAGGCCTGTTAAGCATGTCTATTTTGGTAAAATCATTTTGTATTCGTTTATCAATTTTGAGAAAATGTCTAAATCTAATGTAATATGTGTGTGCCATACAAATATTTAGTGTTTTTAATTTTATAGTGGCCAGTGAGTGAATTAAAGTGAGTGTGAGAATACAATATAAACGTTCCTTGTAATAGTGATGGACCCTGCGGCACGCGGCAACTAAAAATTTAGAAATGTATCCCTTTTTTTGGGGGTATAATGCAACAATTTGTCTATTGTGATACAATACTGGTTAAACGTTGTAGAAGAAGCAAACGATAGCTGAGCAGAAAACTAAATTAAACCAAGCAGCTGACTGTGTTTACCAACGGTTTATTGATCACTGACTTATAAATATTTACAATTTTGTATTATGACATATTTTTTAAAAATAGAATAAAAGGACAACCAAAGACAATAAAAAAGTATAAATAAATTGTATAAAAACTATGTACAAATACAACCTCAACAAACGTTATTACTAAGAGTTAGTGAATTGAATGTTTCGTCGGTGTACATGTGGGTAATCAATCTAATATTAGCCAGGAGGTTGATATTTAGATATCGACAGACCCCCAACAAGAATGGAAGACGGTGTTAGAAAGAATGCTGGCCCACTCTGGGGGAAAAATAGGGAAGACCTGTACTCTACGTACGTTGCTACTGATGATAGAGGAAAAAAAACAGTATTGAAGTGTACCGTAATGGCTGTGACGAGGGTTTAGCAGTGGACTGAGGATCCATAATTATGGATAATAGTCGTATTCACGATTCAGCGACGTATCTCGGACAAGATAAGAACTATATCGACAGCTATAAATTAAGTGTTTAATATATATTTAAGTGTGAGTAATAGTGTTATAGTGGTGTAGTAGTTGTGGTTTTAATACAGGACATATACAGACAAACGCGCATGTGAAAAGAGTCACGTGCCTGGAACAAACAACGACAGCAGATAGTTCATCGCACCTGAAAATACTTGCATCAAAATGGAATACGATAAAATAATTTATCATGTATGAGATGTAACAAATAATCTTATGGCCGTTAGTCAACACTACATTCAAGAAAAGTCTCGTGGTTTTATGCAGCTAAAAGGATAAACGATCGGAACAAGGATTATATTGACTTCACATACACATGTCATGATATGCTTCAATTTCAAGATATGCTGGATATATCAAAAAGAAAAAAAAGTACTGGAAGACCATGAAAGAAAGATGGGGTTGGGGGGTCAACAACGCAGTCACATATTTAGTATATATTACACATCAAGTATAGTATCTATCTCCCTCATGCTGGCTTCACGATGCCTTGTATTCGGGTCGGCTCCACCTCCTGTCACTCCTACTATCCTGACTGCGAACCCTACACTCCGTCCTATCTACTTGGTGCTCCGGTGTCTCGGGCAGGTTGTTGATGCCTGCGGTGGGGCGGCGGACGTTGGTGCTAAACGAGTAGGTGTGCTCGAGTAACCGAATCGCGTTAGTGTTTGAGGTTCAGTCGGTGTGGTGTGAAACTGACATTCACCATCGACTCGGTACCACTTATGGTGAGGCAGGACGGACATGCGAACACCATATGCCATTTTGCACTAACACTTCCTCCCTCTCGTAGTCACCTCTTCCGAGTCCTTGCAGCAGAACTGCTGGCTGGAGTGGCCACTAGTATCAGTATCAGTATCAGTTATCACAAATATTATGTTCCACGGCTGTTAATGTATTTAAGTATCTGTCTATTATATTCATCGTCGCCTGGTACCCACATTACAAGCCTTAATTGAGCCTACCGTAGGACCATGTTGATTTGTGTAAGATGTCCCAAGATATTTATTTCATCATCATCAGCCTATGTTAGTCCACTGCTGCACGTAGGCCTCTCCTATTAACTATGCGTATAGACGCATTAGGAGGTAAATGCCCATAATTGCCACGCTGGGCAAGTGGATTGGCGATCGCAGTAATGTGTCCACTATGATGACGCTGCTGCCCATCATCAATCTTGTAAGATGGTCAGTGACACTTCAATCCCTTAGTCGACTCTTACAACACCCGCAGGAGTTGGGGTGGTGACAAATGTATTCTTACTGCCGTCACCACACGGCATATTAGATATTTATTTACCTTGCCTTATTCTTCCGCAGCATCAGACCGCATCATCTTCCGCGCCTTCCGCATCCTCCTCACCATAACCCTGGCCAGGGAGCTCTGCGGCTGCCTGGCCGTCCTCCACTTCGCGTCCAAGATCTTCAGCGAAGCCAACCAGGGCGGCAGTTGGGTGCTGACCGCGAACCAACAGGCGGCCGTTTTGGGTGCTGTCCAGCTGTTTGGGTCGGTGACTGCTTCGTCTTTGGTGGAGAGGACTGGGAGGAAGGTAAGCCTTTTTTACCAGCAGCATCAGATCTTATCATTTTCCGCGCCTTCCGCATCCTCTAGGCTTAACACATGATTAGAGCGACAGTATGTATAGCGAGATAAACTATCCATCCCTCTTTTATTCATATAGTTAATCATGAGCTGCTTTCGGGAAGCTCCGCATCAAGGTGTTCCGCTCTCATGATATAAAGCTCTCAACCAAGGTTCTTCTCAAACATCTATCTCGTGGCGACATACTGACGTACTAATCATGTGCTAGCATCCTCCTCACCATAACCCTGGCCAGAGAGCTCTGCGGCTGCCAGCCGTTCTCCACTTCGCGTCCAAGATCTTCAGCGAAGCCAACCAGGGCGGCAGCTGGGTGCTGACCGCGAACCAACAGGCGGCCGTATTGGGTGCTGTCCAGCTGTTTGGGTCGGTGACTGCTTCGTCTTTGGTGGAAAGGACTGGGAGGAAGGTAAGTGTGAAAGTTGTATCTGAGCATACACATACAGATCTAGTCGACCCGCTCCAAGCTTCAGCCTACAACCTACTGTCTAGCTATTATTTACATATGTAGACCGAGCTACTGGCGGGACCGGGCATATATCGCGTCCAAGGCGCAAGTGGAGCTGACGAAAGTGACGATACATAGTATAATATATACCAAGAGATTTTGTTCAAGAACTGCATTGTTAACCCTTAATTCGACAACGTCTAATACCTATACTGGACAAGTGGACATGGTCTTTAACTTGACCCACTTTTGTAGTTTTTTTTCTAACCGGAATTATTAAGACTATTGAGTGCCAATGCCAAGGCAGAACACGCGACTGGTTGGTTAGTTATTTCTGTCGGGGTTTTATAAGAAGGGTTGATATAATTTGGCTAAATATTGTAATACGAATAAAATGTTCTACGCCGCGGCTACTCCATGAAGCAAAACATTTGACGTCCTGGAAACCCTTGATTTTTGGACATGGCCGTGACAAACTATTTGATAAATATGCACCTTCTAACCGATAAATTCATATTTCCATTTCAGCCACTACTAGGCCTGACATGCTTCGTGTCCGGAGTAGCCATGTGCCTGCTGGGCGCCTGGTTCGCGACCGGCCGCGGCGGCTGGCTGCCCGTGGCGGCACTGTGTCTCTGCATCTACTGCGACGCGGCAGGCTTGCAGCCTGTCCCGTTCGTCGTTATGACCGAGATGTTCTCTTTCCAAGTAAGTTCGATGGTACGGCCGTGACGTTTTTTTTGCTCGACGTGGTGGGAGCACTACCGTGCCCCCAGATTCCATGGAATTTGTGAGCTTCCGGGTGGATTTTAATGAAATATATACAGACCACGACTTCGCCTGTATCTGCACACACACGATTTTCGCGATAAAAACGAGTGTCAATACTACGTATATCTCCACTCCATACCAAATTTCCACAGAATTGGTCCAGCGATTTTAATGTGATGAGGTAAGGTAACAAACAGACAGACAGACCAAGACCTTTCGCATTTTTGGGGTTACTACGTAAACTAGGAACCCTCATAGCTCCGCGTCCTTCTGTCCGTCTGTCTGTCTGCAGCATAGCTCAGTGTTGGACAGAGTATAGATTAGACGACATGCTTCATGTCCGGCGTAGCCATGTGTCTGCTGGGCGCCTGGTTCGCGACCGGCCGCGGCGGCTGGCTGCCCGTGGCGGCGCTGTGTCTCTGCATCTACTGCGACTCAGCAGGCTTGCAGCCAGTCCCGTTCGTTGTTATGACCGAGATGTTCTCTTTCCAAGTAAGTTCGCTTCCAAGGAGTTTGTGAGCTTCCGGGTGGATTTTAATGAAATATATACAGACTAGCTGGTACCCACGACTTCGCCTGTATCTGCAGGCACACGATTTTCGCGATAAAAACGAGTGTCAAACTATCTCCATACCAAATTTCAACAAAATCCGTCCAGTGCTTTTAATGTGATGAGGTAAGGTAACAGACAGACAGATAGACAGACCGAGAAAACCTTTCGCATTGTTAGGGTTCCGAAGTAAACTAGGAACCCTTATAGTTTCGCGTCCTTCTGTCCGTCTGTCTGTCTGCAGCATAGCTCAGTGTTGGACAGAGTATAGATTAGGCGACATGCTTCGTGTCCGGAGTAGCCATGTGTCTGCTGGGCGCCTGGTTCGCGACCGGCCGCGGCGGCTGGCTGCCCGTGGCGGCACTGTGTCTCTGCATCTACTGCGACGCGGCAGGCTTGCAGCCTGTCCCGTTCGTCGTTATGACCGAGATGTTCTCTTTCCAAGTAAGTTCGATTCCATGGAATTTGTGAGCTTCCAGGTGGATTTTAATAAAATATATACAGACTAGCTGGTACCCACGACTTCGCCTGTATCTGCAGGCACACGATTTTCGCGATAAAAACGAGTGTCAAACTATCTCCATACCAAATTTCAACAAAATCCGTCCAGTGCTTTTAATGTGATGAGGTAAGGTAACAGACAGACAGATAGACAGACCGAGAAGACCTTTCGCATTGTTAGGGTTCCGTAGTAAACTAGGAATCCTTACAATTTCGCGTCGCGTCTGTCCGTCTGTCTGCCTGCAGCATAGCTCAGTGTTGGACATAGCACAGATTAAATGACATGCTACGTGTCCGGAGTAGTTCTCTTTCCAAGTAAGTTGACGTGATTCCGTGGCATTTGAGAGCTTCCGGATGGATTCCGCGTGTTGTGACGGCAGCAAGAATACATTTGTCACCACCTCTCTTCCCGCAGGTGTCGTAGAGTCGACTAAGGGATTGAAGTGTCATAATTTTTTGATATGATTGATGATGGGCAGCAGCGTCATCATAGTGGACATATTATTGCCATTGCCAACCCGCTTGCACAGCGTGGCGATTATGGGCATTTACCTCCTAAACGTCTATACGCATAGTTAATAGGAGAGGCCTACGGCCAGCAGTGGACTGAGATAGGCTAATACTAGCTGGAACCCACGACATCGTCTGCGCACACACAATTTTCGCGATAAAAACTTTTCTCGGGTGTCAAACTATCTCCATATAGTCCATATCAAATTTCAACAAAGTCGGTCCCGCGGTTTTAATGCGGTGAGGTAACGGATAGACAGACAGACCGAGACCTTTAGCATTTTTAATATTGTAAATAGTTTCGGTACCTTAATTTTGTGTAACCTGCCGTCCGGATGGCGAGTGGTCCTATATTTAGGATATTTCGTTTCCATGAGTTCAACAAGAATTTAGCTGTTTTCTGATTTGGCCATTTGTCTCCTGGGTTTGCGATTTGCAGCCGGTGGTGACAGCATTTCTTCATATGCTGAAAGTACTAAGACTTGCTTAGCCAGGTTTTAAGTTAAGTCTCAAATAGGACAAACTGAAACTAAGTATCTTTGCCCAAGAAGCCTACCTAATTATATTATTTTTCTAGCCTAAGCAAGTATAAAAGAGGTGTACCTACGTTATAATTATAACCTCAATCGTCATATTATTGTATCTACTTATTCGGTCTAGGTAAGACATAGTAGGTATAATATTCCTTTTTAATTTCAACGTTTTCATTCCCAGCTCCGTGGAACCGTCACATCTCTGGTCATCGCGTTCGCCTGCGCACTAGTCTCCGTAGAACTCCGGTTCTTCCACCCACTCTCCGAACTGGCTGGTCTACACACCGTCTTCTTCTTATTCGCTGGAGTATGCCTCATCAGCACAGTCTACATCATCATCTGCGTGCCAGAGACGAAAATGAAAACCATAGACGAGATCTATGCCAAGATTGGCGGGAAATCAATCCAAGATGGCGAGAGTGGGAAAGGGAAGGATGACGCGCCTGACGTCACGCGTTTGTAGGTTAACTTTTAGGTTATTATTTATTGTTCGTTTAGTACTCGTAATACGTAATGTATGTAGTTGTGAATTGGTAATATAATTACCTAGTTATAGTTATGTAGAGAGTAATTTGAGTGAGATGAAAATTATGCGGTAGGTACTAAAAAAATTATGACGAAGTAGCATAACTTTGTTTTAAAAAACTGATGTTTCATTGAAATTCAGATACTCAATACATTCAGTCAGATAATACTCTATTATATTTATGTTATTATGTTCTACCTACAAATTTTGTGACCCGCCTACATGTACAAACATGTATGTTACATTATAAGCTTTATTATAATTACCTTTTTATCTTTGTAACTTTAACCCTACTGGGCCCAAACGTGTAAACCAATTGTTATGTTGTTTAAATTAGTCACAGTCGAAGTGATTTTCATCGTCACCACGTGGTTGGTAACCAAAATAAACTAGATCTAAGTGTATTTTATTGGTCACGAAAATAAAATGAGTTTTCTTTCATCACTTCACAAGATACAAAATACGACTAAAGGCAAAATTTCGTAACGTACTCGAAAAATATTTTTGTAAGCCTTAAATTCTCATTTGGTTTGTAAGCTTATTTAAATGGTAAGGTCCATGGAGGTAATACCGTCCGTCTACCAACTGATTTTCACCCCTAACTCAACAATATAAGAAGCATATGACGGACTTTCCTTACAAATAAAATATGCTGGAATTACACACACTGACCTGATATTGAAAAACTTGTGCTGGATGGAAAAACTTAAGGTCATAAAGATTCTAAATGATAAAAAAATATTGATAAACACAGAGCAAATGTTGTCTTAATTAATTTATTATTATAGCATTTTGACCATTTTGTTAAGTTTAGAATTGGCGTAATAAATGCC
The DNA here is from genome assembly GCA_025490895.1 of Thaumatotibia leucotreta. Lineage (NCBI taxonomy): Eukaryota > Metazoa > Arthropoda > Insecta > Lepidoptera > Tortricidae > Thaumatotibia > Thaumatotibia leucotreta. The sequence continues at coordinate 17,075 of JALPQI010021317.1, forward strand.
TTTGTTAAATGTTTTATAGATTATGTGAACAATTAGCTTAATTGTAAATAGTTTTTGAATCGATTAACCAAAAATAGAAGTACTTAAATTGTATTTGACTTTTCTTTGTGTAAATCATTCATTATCATCATCAGAATCCGCTTATAAACTATATACAGAGTGGTTCATTCAAATCGATCAGTATAGGCAAATCTATAACTAAAAGACTTACGAAGATCTGTTCTTAGGAACCATGTCATCGATTTTAATAATAGGGAAAACTGCGTTGATAAATCAGAAAAAAAATTTTAGATTTACACAATACACAACTAGTAAAATAAATTTAAGTACGTGAAAACAATGAATTCCATTCATTTTAGTTTTTGAGATCATGTTAGAGACATTTGCTTTAGACCTATACAAACGATATCTTATCTGAATAGAAATAGTGTAAGTTTATTTTTTTTTCAAAACAACCGCGTTCTATTCCCTAGCTGGGTACCTACAGCGTTTTTTTTTCTCATATGTATGAATGCAGTTTTGCTTTTTATCAAAATCGGTGACATGGTTCCTAAACTTCGTAGGTATGTCTTATAGTTTCAGTTCAGACTTTCTCATACTGACCGATTTGAATGAAACACTCTGTATATACCTACCTATTCATTCTACACATATAATGAAGCGGAAATGGGTCGAAAATCTGTACATAGAAGTAATTCACAAAAAAATCATTGTGTAGGTCTTAATATTGATAATAGACCGCATCTACTTAAGTATTTCATTTTTAGGGCAGATTTTTATTTTGTTGTCGTTTTTTAAATTTTTCCAAATTTGGACTTTTTTACATTTTTTCTACTCGGAATCACGAGCTCTTTCGATCCTGATAGAAATAAAAAGTTGTCCCAAAAAAATCCATTGAGTTAGGTACTATTTTTCATATACTTTCTTCGACCGTAACTCAGTGGATTCTTGGGACACTTTTTTCTGCTACTGAGGATCGAAAGAGCTCGCTCTGAGTAGAAAAAATATGAAAATATCCAAATTAAGAAAATTAAAAAAAATTACAACAAATATGGTCCACCATATATATCACGATAAAAAGTATATAGACTATAAAAAATCGGCCAAGTGCGAGTCTTACTAGCAGCAAATAAAATAAACACTAGGTAAATTAAAATGAAAACGGACTTCAATGAGGGTTTTTGATACTTTTTCTGCCGCTATGGGGAGGTGAGATGGCAGCACTGAGCCGACCGTTTAACGAACTGTCAAAATAAATACGCGCATTTAATTTTCAACATATTTATAGGTTTATTTATTCTTAAAACCATTACTTTAGGCATATTGTTACCTAAAATAAATAAATAAAATAGTTCCAATTCAATTCTCATGAAATTAACAAAGTTAAAGTAATTATTTTTAATACCAGTGACTTTGCGCGCCTGTTTTATAGCTCCTTCTCCAGTTCGATGACCGTGTAATAGTCGTAATCCATTACAAAATCAATTATCTTCCAAATAAAATAGAATTTCAATATTTTAGGCCCAGGTGCCTATGAATAGTATGAATCTGACAGTTGTCGAGACCAGGTGCGTACGAAGCGCCGCCTGGTGGCAGAAAAAATATCGAAAACCCTCATTGATTTCTCCAAGATCCCAATATTAAGAAACCGACTTGGTGCCAACGAGATAATCTCGGTTTATTCTAAAGTCAATTAGAAAAATAATTATCGAAATCGGTTGACGTGGTATCGAGTTAGGGTCTCACCAAACCAATCGACGCGGAGTCGGCTTTCGCCGAGTGTTTTACACCACACTATTCGCATTTAGCCGATCGACCGTCTCCGCGGCTGAACACCTGCGTTAAGCAGTCTCAACCTCCTTACGGCCGCCGAAACGCTCGATCGGCTGCGACTTGCTACCGCAACAGTTGTAAAGCGGCGGTCGGCTCTCCCGTGCTCCGTTCTGCCGTCGAGACGTCAGACAGCACGCGTACAGCCGCTGAGTCCGACGAACAGATAGATAGGACAGCGGGTGATCGGCAATCGTAAATCTCATTTTTGGAGACTAGTTGTTAGTAACTAGTTTGAAATTGAACAGACGTGTATGATTACGACAGTATTACTTCGTGTTGTCAGATCTATTGCAGATTTTAATGTGGGTAATAATTCAAATGAATAAATACAAACGCATCAGTAGCTACTTCGGCCGTCATCGGCTCTTTTCGGCCGTCGTCAGCTATGTTCGGCCGTCGAAGACGCTGAACGGCTTCCGCCAGCTCTGACCGGTCCTTATCGTAGGTACTCGGCCGTGATCGGAGCCGTTCAACTCTTTCCGGCACCGTACGGC